>JAZBGY010000055.1:54228-139978 GCA_037414755.1 Lydus trimaculatus | reverse complement strand
TATAAATGAAAAACATGTTTTTAGTTTATAGTTCATCGTATTTTTCCTTAATTATCTGTTTATTATAAGTTGAACTATACTTAAAATCTATACAACTTTTGTTTGGTGAAGGACATCGAGGTGTTGAATTAATGCCAATAAGAGAGTTCAATGTTATACTTTCGACTTCGACCATGATGCTTTCGTAATTCTTTTGATATTATTATTTAAGAAACCTCATAATCATCATCATTATCATCATCGTCATTATATTTTTGTTATAATTTTATTTTAATACATAAAGTTTTAATTGCTGTGCAATAAAACAATGTGATCTGACAGTAATTATCGCAACAAATTATAATCTTGAGGTGTAATTAGTGCCAACCGTTAATCAAGGTGTCTTTTAAGGCAAACCGTTGCATTGGATTTCTTCTTTTTTTTTTGTAGCTAGTCTGTAAGTACAATGACAAATATGTACTTTAAATAGAACAAATAGAAAACAATCAGTTTTTGTTTGCAAATATTCGTAAGAAAATTAAGCAAAGAATAGTGTAAACTATGGAACTGTGGTGATAATGTTCATAAAAACAATTTAAAAACATACATCTGACAACTGTTTTATTCAGTTTCAGTTTGCCTTTTTTCATAAGTTTCAGTGCCGGATTAAACCTTGTGGAAGCCCTTAGTCAAACAAAATTTCGGAGCCCTTCTTTCCCAGATTATCTCTCTATATGCATTCGTAATTTTATCAATCAAAATGTAAACTTTAAACTTCGCTTTCAAGATCAAATCCATCGTTGCAGGGCCCCTAAAAGGCTTGGGCCCATAGGCTACCGCCTATTCTGCCTAATGGTTAATCCGGTACTGGTAAGTCTATATTGTATATTTTTTAGTTTATTTACTCTCACTATAGACAATTGTTTTTATATACGAAATTACTTATATTTTATTTGTACGAAGATTAATTCAACATTCATTATTCGTTGATTAAACTGAAGGTTTCGTTAATGAGAATTCCAAAGTACATTTTCAACATAATCTTCAAATCAATATATAGATTGTTGTCAGTTATTATTGTTAAATCGTATCCTTATCTATAAAATATATAAATATTTTGATTTATATTATCGATAATAGGTAATTTTAATAGAACTTCATTACTTTATAGATTATTGGTTTTTGTTGATTTCAAAGAAATAAAGTCGTTTTAATGACAAAATGTCGCAAGAAAATTATCGTTTTTATACAATTGATTATATTGTCTTTGTTGGGATGTTATTAACATCAGCTGTTACTGGTATTTATTTTGCATACCGTCATAAAGTATTTAAACGGCCACAAGCACCGAATCTCAGGGATTATTTAACTGGTGAAAGAAAAATGAAACCATTTCCTGTTGCTATGTCACTTGTAGCTAGGTATTTATAAAATTTCTTCAAATTTCTATTTCAATTATGTACATATTTCACAATGAGCTTCGATAATTCGAAAATTCCATTGATAATTATTTGAAAGTGTAAAAATTAATTATCTTATCAGTGCAAACAGGACAATTTATATTTTGAAAGTGTGTTGTTTCTAATTGAAGAAGAAAAATGAGAAGCGCTGCTAGAGTATCACGTGACTTACGTAACCGTATTACTTGTTTTAATATTATGCCTCCTCCACTATTTTAACTGTATGTCAAATATTCAATATTTGTCGAAATATCGAAGTTCAGTTCTATAGCAATTTCAAGTGAAAATTATTTTAAAAAAAAAACCTTATAGTTATGTCTCGGGTGTCACAATGTTAGGAACTCCTGCTGAAATCTACAATTTTGGCAGTATGTATTGGATGATAGTCATCTCAATATGGATTAGTGGCTTAGTTATAGGCATCTTTTACTTACCAGTATTTGTAAGATTACAAGTGTATTCCTCGTATGAGGTAAAACGTTTATTTTTTTCATTAAAAAAATTCAATAATTATCTATTACTTAATTTTTCAGTATTTAGAACTTAGATTTGGACGTATCGTCCGTACTATAGTATCAGTATTTTTTATCTTAGATGAGGTAATTATAAACAATTAAAATATAGATTAATTAATTATTTATAATAATTGTAAGATTTGTACAGATTATGTTTTTACCATTTGTTATTTATGTACCGTCTTTAGCGTTTAATCAAGGTAATAAACAACAATTTTTAAAATTTCCACGTAAAATAGGATAATTGTTTTTTACAGTTACCGGAGTCAATTTACATATCGTTGGTACAATTGTTTGTATCATTTGCATATTCTATACAGTATTAGTACGAATTTAAAACAAAAATCATTGAATTATCAATAAATTTGAGGTTGATTTTAGGGTGGTTTGAGGGCTGTTGTCTATACAGATACATGGCAAATTCTTACAATGTTTGCAGCATCTGTGATGATTGTAATTGTAGGCACTATTAATGTTGGAGGTATTGATAAAGTTATACAAACTGCAATCGATGGTGGACGTATTGCAACACCAAAGTTTGTATAGATATCCTCTGGACAAAATTAGAGATAAATAATAATTAATTTTTAATAATAGTTTTAGCGTTAGCATGTATGAAAGATTTACATTCTTCAGTGTAATTTTTGGTGGTTTTATCTATTGGACATCATTCAATGCAGTCAATCAGACAATGGTACAACGTTATATGTCATTACCGACTGAATTTAAATCTCAATTGTTTGTTGATTTAGTCTTTTACAAGTTTAAAATTGTTGTGTAATTCTTTTTTATTTCCAGAGCCTTATTCCTGTTTACCCTTGGTGTTTCTTCATTCGTTTCGGTTTGTTGTTATTCCGGATTATTACTTTACGCTTCCTACTATGATTGTGATCCTTTAACAGCCGGACGAATTAAAGCTGATGATCAAATGTTACCACTTTATGTTATGGAAATTGTTGGTTATTTAAGAGGTATACCAGGTCTTTTTATTGCTGGTGTTTTTGGGGCTGCTTTAAGGTAATTTTCAATTTACCATTAAATTTAATTTATTTAAATTACTGAAAAAAATTTTTAGCTCATTATCTGTAATTTTTAATTCAACATCAATCGTATTTTTAGAAGATATTTTAAAATCATGTTGGCATCTTCAATATGATGAAAAACAGTCAAAACGTATTGTAAAAGCTGTGGTTTTAGTTTTAGGTGTATTTGCGGTAGCATTTTTATACATTGTTGAACATTTAGGAGGTGTTTTATCTGTAAATATGTTTGTATTTTTATTTGGATCAATTGTAACGAATTATTTAATTAATAGGTAGCTACATCATTATCAGCTATTGCTTCAGGTACCACTTTTGGTATATTTACATTAGGTATGATGGTACCATGGGCAAATACGAAAGGTGCCTTTGTTGGTGGTATATCAGGTTTTATTATGGCAGCTATTGTTTCATATGGTAGTCAAGTGGTGAATGCTTCTAAACAAGTTGTACCACATAAATTACCAGTTTCTGTAGATCAATGTTTTGACAAATATGGGATTCATGCAAATTCTACAGAAATTGTGCGTATCTACGACATAGCAAGTCCTCTTTTTACGACCGCATGTTGAAAACTATTGTTTATTTAGTAAAAATTCATCGCTATTGCTTCTAAATCTGTTACTTTAGCTTAGAAATAGTAGATGAATGCACGGGTTAAGACAAGAGAAAATAACTAATTAAATTAAAAATAATAGATTTTTTCAAAGGAGTGCCAGAAAATCGCGATGTAGGGGTATACCTCGGTCCGACTCTGATACTAACAGCTTCCAATACCGATATTTGATGGTCGTTTTAAGGAGGATTTACTATATGTTTCATTAAACTAATTGCAATAATAATAATTATTGTAGATATATCCGGACGAATCTGCTGTATTTCCATTATTCCGATTATCCTATCTATGGGTTACACCTATAGGAACATGTACTGTATTAGTAGTTGGTATTTTAGTTAGTTTTCTAACTGGTGCTACAAATTTAAATGAAATTGATCCAGACTTGATAACACCACTTGTAAGACGATTTTTACCAAAAGAATGTGAAAGAAATGCCGGATCTGCTATAAAACGTGTACGGCAATCTTATAAGGCCAATGGGTTAATGGAAGCTGAAGTCAATTTATCGGTAAAGATATAATAAACCATATTTTTTTCGAACGCCTTGATTTTGATACTGTAAAAACAACAACAGACTTGAAATTTGATAGAAGGTTTAAGTGATCACAATTGAAGCCTCATTAGTCTATATATACGTATTGTCGCTTTTACTGTCTTGAAGTCAAGGCGACCAGGACAACTTCACCTCACAACTTATTATTTTTATTATTTAAGGAGGTCGCCAATGTCTCTACAATCCGTATATAAAAAGATAAACAGTACTTATTTTATTTTTTTTTGTAATAAATTAAATAAAAATAATTTTGATATAATTTGATGTTTTTATTTTGATTCTAAGGAATTATTATCAATGTGAATTTCAGCAAGGGTAAATTCAATGGAAGGATATTATTAAAATAAACTGTTTATTCTTGACTGATAGATGATCTGTATGTAATGGTCAAGATCCTTATACCACTGTTTATATTTGCAAAGCTCAACGGATATGTAAACTTAACAATCTCTAGTTAAATATTCCGCTTTATAGATGCCTTTCATCTTTCCCAAATAAATCTGAAAGGATAAATTAATTATTGACTGTTTTTAAATGATTATCACTTATTTTATTGTTTAATATTAAATTAAATTAATATCATCATATATGTGGGTATAGTTGAATGGTGTATTGATGATTATTTCTAGAGGGATAGTAGACAAGGCAAGATTAATGTAAATAGTGGTCAGATGTGATATTATTTGGATAACATCTATAGGACATGGTAAATAGACACAGTTAACTATATAGGTAAGGATATAACGTAATGAAAAGTCAACAACTACTTTGAGATACAAACCAGAATATCTCAAATGGGACGTTTACGTTCCAGAATCAATAGAACATGTTCTAAAACGCAGTAAACGTAAACGCTTGCTTTTAAAGAGAATAAATTAAAATGTTGTTATTATTCATTACACGTTTATGAAATCGTAATAATTTACTATCTACCAGTCAATAAGATTCATTAGTGCTTGATTCGTTGTTATTATTATCAAAGCAAAATGATGCATACTTAGAAGAAGAGATAGAGAAATGTCTTTATATACATACATACCTATATACTATAGATATAATAAATTTGTGAATCAAGTGATCACGATGTGTTTAGTATGGAAGCCACGGAACAGCACCGGGAATTGTTATAAATGTACTAAAATTATTCCAATTTTACCGTAATGTAACACACAACTATACAAATTGAACGGCGAAATTTGCATATCGCACACTGACACTTTTTCAACTAAACGCTAATTAAATCTACTTTATTGACAATATCTAAAACGGTTAATTTTACATGCTACATGAATACACAATCATATATGTATATAGATATACATATCGTTTACGTGTAAATATGAGGGTGCAAAGATGTATATATGTATCTTTATCTAAATTAGATCTAACAATAATAATAATTATTATTGTTATTATGCTAAAAATTATAATTTAAAGGAATTATTTTAAAGAGATTATAAAGTACAACAACGTAAACAATATTGTTGTAAAAGAGAAAAATTACATCAAGTTTTAAACAGAGCTTTATGTTTTGTATAATTAATGAATAGGGGAAGTCCTTAACAGTAGCGTTGTAATTAAAGCATTATTGAATACCAATGTACTGAGAAGTATTAATTAGAAGTTTAGTAAATATTAAAACTTTGCTAATGAACTGTAATTGTGTTTGTACTCTTAATTAATATATTGATTACATAACCCTTTAAATTCATACGGAAACTCGTTCACTTAGATAAACTCACAGTTTAATTAAAATATTTTTTTTTTTGTACTTTTTTCGTTGTAAATATAATATGTATAGGTAGATAGGTATATATATTTAGATCTACAGTAATTAAATATGAATTATTGAATATTTGAATAAAACAGTTTGTATTAAAGAAATTGAAATAATAATTGAAATTTATTGTAAATAATATAATGTGTATTTAACGGAATAGAAAGTCCTCCCCACTAATATTTTATTTAACGTTTCTATTTATATTGTTTTAATACTAAAACGTCGCTGTACTATAAACGCAAAAACTAACTTGTATGTGATAAGAACAGTATAACGCAACGTATAACTCATATAATACAAGCATTAAAGAACGAACGACATTTATAATTTAACAAAAAAGACAAGGAGCGCTACTAGTGAGCCACGTGACTTACGTTACTAAATCATTCTCCGTGTTATCAATCCTTCTATCTCTATGAGACAAGACATACATGTACCTACAGCTTAAAGCTTATAAGAAGTTTGTCTCATGTTAATTCTTAACAGTTGCAACTTTTTCCGTATCATTCGTGTTTCTGTAACAAAGGACTCTATTGAAAGAGATGTTAAACTGTCGCGAATTTACGTAGGTATGTAAGATAATAACTTAATTTCAAAGTTTGTTCCTCATACTCCTAGTTATTTATTGTATATCGGATTTACAATATCTAATTATGAATAGAATAACTTACATTACTATATTGTTGATAAGTTGGGTGGTTGTCATCTTTATTCCTAGGTGCACCTATAATCTCTAGTGATGTTGATGATGATGATGATGATGATAAAACAGTAATAGAATAAAGAAAAGAGAGACGAAACGTTTCCCTAAACGACGACTATTAGGAACAGTAAATTGTTTAGTGAGTTTCCTGGCTTTTGTTCGAAAAGCTCGACCAATTAGTCGTTGTGAAAGGCTCGTTAGCTCATTATTCACTACCTGACTACTATTCAATCACTTGTTTGAGTTTCTTTGGACTTCTCGAACATCCAACAAATACAGATATAATATTATATGTATGGATGTACATACATACATACATACATATATTTGTATAGAGTTATAAGGGAGAAGTATTAATATCATTTCGTATTCAGAAAGGTGTGTGTGAGTGTGTATGGGGGTGTGTATATGTATGTTAATTTGCCTCGTTTTCGTGAATATTAAATTGGTTGTTTGATTTCTTTATAGATATTCTCGTCTCTTTCAATTATCAAAAGCCAATTTGTTTAACAACTGAAGCAATTAAAATTATTTCTCTATAATAATTATAAAATAAATAAACAAACAATGAAAATATAGAACTTTTTTTCCTTTTATATAATAAAGTGGTTTTTATTAATATTCTTTTCATAATAACAAAATTCATTATTTATCTACACATTTATTTCAATAATATCCTCTCGCCTAATTAACAAATAAAGGCCGCTATAAAGTATTTACGCTTAAATAAAAATTATATTTTAACTGATTTATTATTTCCGTTCAATTTTCAAATTGTAACAACATTTCTGTTTGAAGTTGTTTTATAATTATAAAATGTATTCTCTTAATAATTAAATTTTGACGTATAGTTGTCCTAAAACGACTCGACAGACATGACTTTATGATATCAGTAACAAACGAGTATCGTCAATGGAAAAAAACCACTGTTTTAGAATTAATTGGATAAAACTGAATTTGTATAGGACCGATTTCAAACACATTATTTGTCTCAGTTTTCATTTATTTCAGGACTGTAATAACGATTAGAGAAAATAGGAACACAAACATTAAACAAAGAACAACGCTCGTTTTTCAACAAGTGACACAAGGAGTGTTAGTAGAGTAGCACGTGACTTACGTAAACATATATTTATTTCCTATAGTATTGTCCTCAATTTGTCTCACTTTATGCCTCGTCTACTATTTTATCTATGTATGTATTGCACACTATACGGGTCCTATTTAAAAAAGTGTTGCATCATAAACATAAATACAGAGGTTTGAGACACACCAGACCACCTCTCCGAGGCCCTAGTGACAAATAATTATTTAAACATTAATCTTTTGTGGACATAATCAACATCCAAATATTCGTTATACCTCTAGGCTTATCATGGTTTATTTGACTCAAACCGGGACATTTCCAGAGATCTACTTAAAAAATTTAAAATAAAGAAAGCGTTTACAAGAAGTAACAGATAGGTTCCAATGATTTTAGTTTTTGTACTTAATCTCTGCAGATTCGCAAAATTCTTTCAGCTGCTTGTGATGGACTTTATGAAAATTAGTTGCTTTTGATCTCGCACAATTAGAAACTGACCGGTACATCGGGATCAGACTTCTAAATGGGAACAATTCCGGTCAAAACGGGATGTTTGGTAAGCCTTTAGTTATAGTTACAACAAATTTTTGTGTTACAGTCTATTGATCGGAGCAACAAAAATAATTCTATTCTTCGGAAAAACGTTTTTATCGATTCTATGAGAATGATTAGTTTTCGAAACTAGATTGTGTGATCTTATAAATTCCAGTTATTGAGAAACTTTTGTGTTTTTTGTTTTTTTTTCGTTTGTCAATTGCAGTGTGGTCTTAATCTGTAGCAACGCACTGTTGTTCCGGAAATGCGTTATTTCTTCTTCTTTCCTTTATTGTTCTGGGATTAAGTCAGTGTGAAAGTATAATGTAATTTTCCACATGGTTTGTTTTATTAGAATATAAAATCCTGTATCATCGAATATAATAAAATGAATCAAATAAATAAAAATGAAAACAAATTACAACAATCTTTAAAAGTAATCAGTTTAGCGTAAAACGATACAGTATTCTCGCTGCATGGTGTCCATGTAGAAATGTTTCAAAAGTAGACATTGAAATGATGATGATGATGATGATGGTGGTGGTGGTGATGGTGAAAAAAACAAAAATGCTGACATTTTTTTCTCGATGAACGAACACTCCAAGTTGATGTGAAAATGAAAAATTAATATATGCTCCGTTTCTTTTTTTGAAATTCTCAAACTATACAAACAGCGGGAATTTAACAGGTTGACGGCTGACATTATCCGTTTTAAGGAAGTGAACCTGAAAAATTCTATAGAGTGTTCTTGCTTAAATATTACATGAATATGTATGTTTTTTGGATATACTTCCACTCATCATCATCAACAACAAGAAATCAAAAAAAAAAAAAATGTTTTGTTCATACCAAATTTTCCAACAAATCTCAAACTTTTTCGATGCTAGATACTCGTATTTATTTGGCGGTATTTAGGAGTGTAGTAGGTGTACAATTGGTATTATTTCGAAATTTAAGTCCAGTTTCATGGAAATCATTGTTGTTTAGTATGAGAGAGGATAAAACATACTTGTCGAGATTTCGAATATACAATTTGAACAATGCACGAAGGGATTTAAAATCATATTTACATCTACTTGACTGGATATGGTTCAAACAATGCAAAGGATTCCGTTTTCGGAAATATTATTTATTCTACCTTTATACAACATTCAATAAATTTGTAAAATTCAGAGAGGAAATCCACGAAAATTTTGTAAATCTAAAATTTAATAGTTGTTTTTTTTTTGCTACATCTGCTAGATCTGCTTGATCTACATCTGCTAAATCACAACAAACTAAAGATTCAAATAACAAAAAATAAAAAATGGAAATTTATAAAATAAAACGGAAATGCGGTTTATTTATTATTTAAAATAACAATTGCGGTTGAAATTGTTGATTTATTTACGTAAATAGAGTTTTATTGAGAAAATTTCTTATTGGCAATTATACTGGTGTCGGTCCCATGACCAATGGATTCTCTTCGTTACTATCATCGTCATCATTAATGGAATCACGACCTTCATAGTAAATTGTCAATGAAACTAAATTAAAATTGCACGTTATCATACTGTTATGATGATAACTTGAAATAGGAAAAATGAATAACTATATAGGTATAGAATGAAAAAAAACACAAAATAACTGTTCAAAGAATCAAGTGTAAATGGGTGAATTATTTGATTAACAAAGATTACCGTAGGTAGAATACTCTGTATTACGTAGAACACGTGACTACTGGCGTTTCTTGTTTTACTCGTTGAATTACAAGCTCCCTTCTTTCTCGAATGTCATGTGAGTTACGTTGCTACCAATCTTTGTTTGATTTATTGAATTATGGGCGTTATTCTCTCTATCACTCTCTAATTGTTGCCGTTATTTTCATTGTATAACTTTTTAATGAATCTTGTAAAATACGAAAATAGCCTGAACTGGTCTGGATGACTTCGAAATTATATTATTCGGACTATCGACGAAACAAATTATATACAACATTTAATAATAAAATACACTTCAAAATGGGTAATAAATTAAAATGGCACTTCCAGTGTTTAATTATAGTAATAAAAATACTTGACTATTAATTTACCTCTATACAAGACGACTTTTTCCCTCGTTTTATTCCTATTTGTTTTTTTATTATTATTATTATTCTTCTTCCAAACTACAATATAGGGAACAAACGCATGTATCCTTTATAACTCATTTCCGGTATTTCATGGTACAGCAGGTATTTCGTTTATACATGTGTTCATTTTCAAATTTACGATTTTTCATTCCGCTTTATTATTTTATTACACTCTTTTCAATAATTAGGTTCTTTGTTGTTACTTATTTTCATTTAATTATTATTGTTAATACGCCTCTTTTTTTTCTTCTTTCGTTTAATTTGCTCATGTCATCTACCTGAGTCAGATTATACACACAGGTACGTATGTATTTACTATACAGACAAATAAGGTTGTTATTAAGGATTATAAAATTTTATTGTTCCAAGAAAGTGGAGGAATTATTCATATTTTATTTAATTAAATTTAAAAATACAAATCGTGACAAAATACACTATGTGTTTTTTATGTTTAAACATAATGCCGCTAATTAGTTTAGTTATTTTTTCTTGGAAATATATGCAAATTATTAGTTTCAGACTTACTACTCTATACGAGTTTCTATAATAATAATTTAACTTGTTACCAACGTTGGATTATTTATAGTTTGTCGGCTGAAATAAAACGTTTTGACTTGAGTGGCAACATCATTAGCTTTTCCTCCTCTAGCGTATCATCTTTGTGATTTGTTTAATATTAATGATAGTCCGCATGGATTTGTATAATGTTTTTAAACAATGTTGAAATTACCCCTAAAAAGACCAGACTTGGTGTACAGTTCTGTTGTTTCCCCTCGGACATTGGTAAGATTAATGTCGACTATATATCACTTCGTATGCAATTTCTGTGTGGTGAATTCCTTTCAGTACAGGTAGAAGTTAGAATGAGAGAACGGTACTGGGTTTTAGTTAGTTGTAGTATATACCATAGTGGTTAACGGTGGTGACGTTGGTACTTTATTTTCCTATATTCAAATTAGAAAATAACAGAGGGGAAACATTTTACGGGTCACGACAGAAATGGTAAAACCCACCGACAATAACAAACAAAAAAAAAAGAGAAACATTAAATATATTTACAATGAAACAAGAAATTTATAGATGTTGACAACAACAACAATAGTGCTGTAAAAGCATCATTAATTTTGGGGTGGAAATTTGTAAGAGTTTTCCAAAAATAGGCCGGTGTCTACAACAGCTACAGGTTTCCTCAAATTATCCGATTTCTTGTTGATTATTTCGATATTTTATATGAAAATCTCTACACTCTTCAATCTGAAGATTTGGTAACTTGTGAAATCGAGCACTAAAGCTACCGTCAATATATTACAAATGATTGAAAACAGCATGGTTGTTCTATAAAATTCAATAAATTACAAAACGTATCTTTAATTAAATTATGAACGTTATTAAATTGGCAGGGGATTTATTTAGTAAAGGAGAGATAAAGAGGGAGAGAGAGAGTGAGGCAAATATAGAATTTGTTTTAGGGGGTTTGTTGGTATGTCTGCTGCAACGGACATTTTTTTAATTAGAGATCGCAGTCCGAAAAAAAACATGCACATGCAGACATTTGCAATACGTTTGACATTAAACAATAGCTTGAAATTTAATTCTGTTTTGATTCCCTAAAGGCATCGATGGCCAATAATTAAAAATTCACGTTTATTTAGTCACAATACCAATATAGTACAAAAACTATACCTATAGAGAGATATTTGATATACAAAAATTAAAAATGCCTACTCTGTTGTTAACTTTTGACCGATTGTAAAAGAGAACCAAAAAAAGAGTAATTTTATAATTGTAAATTGTAGTTGAAATGTGGATAGTTCATACACCAATAAACTAGCATTTTATTATCAGAAACTTCCTGTAGCTTTTTATTTCAATTGAAATTGTATATATACCTATAGTGAGAGGGATCGAAAATCGACTGATATCTATTGAATGTCTGAAACACATATGCGAAATTAGTTACATTAAATAAACAATGAATGCGAGAGGGATGGAGTAAGATTGAGGTACAGTGGAAGAGCTCGCACAACAACAGGAAGACAGCTTGTCCTAGAGGCCTTGTTGAATTAGTTGAATATTGGAGTTCTGTCTAGTTGAACTCCTATGGGAACTACATCTATTACATAAATTATGATATTCTATATTTTAAGTGAGATGATGGGGATGGATATTTAATAATATACTTCTTAAAATTTTTATCTTAATTTATTTTTCTCCAATTGGAATTTATCGATAAATACACTTTGATAGGATAAATGATGGCGTCCTGTCTTTGAGAAACAGATTTATATCGAATAGATTGTGGGGGTTGTTGAATCAAAGATATGTACCAAACAGGATTATAGAGCAGAATTCTCGTATATTTTTGTATGGAAGATTGTAAATGGGGAAATTCATAGATTGTACACACGTTATAAAAGGACCTGTGAAGCGACAGGTGCTTTTAAGCTCCTTTCCAACAACACTGATTGAAACATAACGTTTTATTGTCAACCAACCTAAATAAATCGTATCCTTTTTCATGGTATCACAACCGTATTTCGTATTTTATTAACAACTGTAATATACGTAATGATTTTTTTATTTATATTAGAGAAAATATCTCATCGTTGTGTCAACAACAACTGCAGTCTGGATTAGAAGTAACATCTTGTTACGGGGTAATTGTTAGACCAGAAGTTCCTACATCTACCTAGTATCGTCACTAGTCGAATAAAAGTGGCTGACAAACAAAAACATGTGTCCTCATTGATGGGAACTATAAAAGAAATGACTCTATTATTATTCAAACTAATTGTAAGTCCATATATGTTGTCGTAATTAACCACCGACTGTTCGAACTGGTCAAAGATTGAACATTGTTTACATAAAACAAATAAAACGCTTATTATTGGTATTATATGTGCACCCCCAGTTTGTCGATAATGATGAATCTACAGACTGTTGCAATATATCTACCATATGTCATTGTAACTTGTCATCATTGCAGAATATAACTGACAGACAGATTTAATTGAATCAGCATTATTTGAATTTGTGATAGTGGTAATAATGACGATATAGTTCTATCAAATTTATATTGAAATACACCCCCCATATAACAATCAACAGATCTACATATACATATAGATATACCTATTATAGAAATAGTTATTCTATTTATTCATTTTCAACATATAACATATGTATGTATTGAATGACGGCCTTTATGTACAAATGTAAATGACGTATGAATACCGCCGAAAAGTAAACAATCGAGAAATGATTCTTAATTAAAAACAAACTTAAGTGTTTAAATTTGTTCAGGTCTGTCTCTATTGAATTGTATTGATTCAATAATGTTTGTTTGACAAATTATGACTTCTTTGTATAAAATATCTAGAGACAAGACCAAAATGGATTTCCTACCAATCTTGTAGTTTTATTGGAATTTTTGCTATTATCACAAAAACATCCTATATAATTAACATGTAATTAATGATAGAGTGGAGGCGGCATAAAATACTCATAACAATTTAAATATCATGAATCAAACAACTAACAGGTGCTTATTAATAACAAATAATCCACCTTTGCTTTTGTTCAACGGATTCATTGATATTCTAGAATGAAAAATATACGTATACGTCGACCTGTTACCTATAATTATTATTTATCAGCTGTACTATCATCGGCGCATTAATGATTCTTACCATTTTTGAATATATACATAAATAATTAGGTGCCTAAAGCGATTCATTTAGAATGATTGCTTTATTTTTCTACATTCAAACCATGTATTTCTCAGTTTCAATAGAAAGATTAATATATTTAGATATGTTTCAGTTTCAATGTAATTGAATTGATAGTCAGAACTAGTTAAAAAGTGTGATAAAAATTGAAACAATTTCATTCTAAAGTTAATCCACTTTGACTTTTAGGTGGTAGGTAAAACAATCGATGATTAAGTAATCAAAGGTTCATCTATGCAAACGAACAGATTGTTTCTAATGATTTGTGAAAATTTTGTAATTGGATTAATGACAGGTGTTTGAGTCATCTTTGTTTTACTATAAATTCGTTTGGTTTATTTATAGAGCTGTCCTGGTATTGATATTTTTGTATGGTAGTGGATAAGTTGATGTGGTTAACTAATATGGAATATGGGCGGACATTATAGTTGATATATTCTGACTTGTGCTGTCCAATTTCTAGATACTAATACAGTCTCTCCAGTAAACATATTAGTCGTCGGTCAGGATCCATTTCATGAGCGAGAGATATGTGTATGTTTTATCTAAAATTTATGGCATTAGTTAGTGGTGTTGGCAAAGTTTTACCCTGTAATAATGGATAGCATTAGATCCATAAGTGATGAATGCGTCTCAGTTGGACAAATTCATCATTTATATGCCTTCAACCTTCTGGCAGCTGATTACGCATTGATGATGACCACTACACATGCACATATACATATACCTACATTGAAGTATTTTAACAGTTTTGAAAAAGTGACCACGAATTGGGCTGTACTAACAATATCCAAAAAAGAGATACTCCAATCAAACACCCTGATTTGTCACCTGTCCACATTCAAGCCCAACCTACTCACATACATGACTATAATATTGAAATTCTACTGGTAATGTGTGCGCGCAATCGCGAATCATAGTACACGCCTCTTATATCTTTGACCTGATAAATTCCACGGGTATATCCTGAAAGAGAGAGCGGCGCACGGCATCTTGACGCTTGGACGCCAGACGGCCAACTCGGCCACCAGGTGAATTGAGGAGAGACTGACGCGAGACTTTGGATATACACAGATAGAGTGAGAGAAAGAGCAACAACGATCTAGTACGGATCTGGACGAAGTTGAGTTGCCAGTGTGTTCGGTATAAACGTTCAGTTGGTTTCAGGAGCGCGTTAAGAGTGGATGTGTTTTAATAATCGAACGAAACGGAGGCGGCGGTGGCGGCAACGACTATCGACCGCGTGTTTTCCATCATCATAAAAACCCATAAAACAATACACTGAAATCGAGTGTAGTTTTCCCATTAAAAATATTTTAAAAGTAATTAAAATCGAGTAATGTGTGTTTTAATGAAATTTGTGAAACATTGAGAAGACTTTATTGGAACTTCTGAAAATCCTATAAATAAGATTTTGGGGGGAACAATGCAGCAGAACAAATATCAAGAATTTTAGATGTAATTACATGAAAAACGTAAGCTTTTTTTCCCATAAAATTATCACTTATCATAGAGTATCTTGATGATGAAAATAAAAAGAATCTTTGAATTGATGAATTAAAATCAATTTTGTTTGGATGAATGAACGAATGATTCGTTTTGGATGACTTTCAGTATTGGAGTCACGTGATTTCGTTCCATGTGGTTGGAAAAATGTGTGTTTACTCTCGCATTCTTTCAACGGGTTTCCCTTTTGTTCATTCAATTTTTTTTTTTCGAACTTCTACTATTATCGAATAGAATCGTTGTGTAAATAATTCGTATTTATATAAATGATTTGCTCTAATAACACGTTATCAATGTGAGTGACTGATTCTTAATCGTATTTGATCAGTTCTGATAAGGAGGCTATATATATACCGCGTTTTCTTTTAATTTTATTCGATATAGGTTAACTAAAAAATCCCATCGTCAAGTATAATAGGCTTTACCGATATAAATCAACTTATTATATGATTCATGTCTCTTTTATTTTTAATAATAATAATAAACTTTATTAATGCTAAAACCGTGACTTAATAAATATTCCATATTTCAAGATTGCGGACGATATCCTCGTATTGAATTAATTATAATTAAAAATTTCGCGTGATCTAATTATAATTGTTATAATTATTTTCTAATTATTATAGAAACCAAGTAGAACTATCTGATGTAAATTAGTTGAATAATACTGCCAAAAATAACTTGTCCAATTTCCGTTTCCGTTCCCAAAACAACACATACCAACATATTATTAGATAAATTTAGATAATGCTCCATATTTTATATTTATTTTTTTACATACTTTTAGGTGTAAATTTTGTATAAATGTGCCTCTACATTGTTTTCTTGGCCATTGTTGGAAATTATTGTCGACAGCCAACAAGCTATTACAGAGACATTAACCTTATTTACGTTGTCGTCTTCTTCTGTCTTTTCGTCTTCTAGTTAAGTTTCAACCTTCAAGGTTATCATTGAATTATTTCCAATTCCAAATCTAATCTCTTGTAGAATAAAATTCAATTTTAACTACTGTACTGTTGGTAAATTTGTAGGTGTTGTTATCATTCGATTGTCTGATAAGAATGATAATAGAATCGCAGCAACCGTGAATGTAAACAAACCAACGTGCAATCAACAGTATCAGTCTTGTCGTATAGTGTGGTGGTGGTTGTTGTTGTTGGTATGGTATGATAGTAGATAGTAGGTCTCCTATATCACTTGTTCCCATGTGGTTTGAATTCCATTCAATCAGTAGAGGAGGGTAGATTATCGATCCGGACGCATTCAATGAACACACCACGGCTACTTTAACGGATAAATATTAGAAAACTTAAAAGACGTATTGTTATCACTAGGATAATTGGGGTATTTATATTGTTTTTGTTATTTGAGCCTATCTATACTATCATAAAAGTTGAAGAATAAAAATGCCGTTCAAGCTTGTCATTTTCAAGCCAGATAGGGAAAAGGATCACTTTCATATTACCCGTATCGAATGGTGAGAGTTTTTCACCTTTTCATTCAATTTTCTCGATTCGGTTCCGTTGTTGCAAACAGATAGTAGAATTTCTTTCCAACCTGTAGCATAAAGGGCATAGAGCTGTTGTTGTTGTTTCTAAACTCTCAACTTTAAACGCATAGGTATATAAGTGGAATGTCTGTGTCGCTTTTGCTCTTTCCAACACACTTTTTCTTATACATTGAGGGTTATTTATAATCTTGTCCTCTTGCACGCCTATTCAACTACTACTAGGTGGTCGTGGCCTGTTTAACAATAAAAAATATACCTATGTATAATAATACAAACAAAAATAATGAATTTTTAAGAATTTTGTTTTGTTTTTATCATTGTTAGTATTCAATGTAGTATTTATCAACATAAATTTGCAATGTGTTATCTAATCCGTAAAGCCTTGTATCACTTATACAGTTGCAATTACATTATCAGTTACTAACATTCTTGTGGGTTATCGTCATTTGTCTACGTAAACGCGATATTACAGTAGTCTCATGATGACTTTAACTGATATAAACGCAAAGGAATTAATTTTTTTAAATACATTTTTTTTAAAATGTATTGGATTACAACAAAACCACATTTATTTAAAATTATGCCGTTATGTTGCACTTCTTTCATCTACTTTGTTAGTGTGGTATTTCAAAGCAACACTAATGTAAAGCTTCGTCTACACTAGAACTCATATACAGTAGGCGGCAGCAAAATAGGTACATATTGTAAAGTATCAGCTGCACCCACTCTCATCCTCTTGTATCGATCTTTGTCTGATACAGTTGCGTGCCACAGTATTTTGAGAAAAATTTCGTAACATTGATATATCAGATCAACAACCCACGTTCGTACATCACCGGGTGACCGATTTCTGTTTGCCTGAATTTAATTAAAGACATAAGAGTGGGTAGAGCTGTTGCTTTTCTCCTATGTATCTAGTTTGCTGTTGCGTACTGTATATATAGTTGGCTGATTTCAGGATCGTCTTTGCTTCGTATAAGAATTGCTAGTTACACAATATGTTGCACCGAATGTTTGTTACAAATTACAAAATTGTAATATTGCGAATTAGTGTCATTGTTGATCGACTATATTTTTTTGATATTGTAGTATTTTTCTGGATGGAAAAAAATGTATTCAGTTTTTTATTGAAATGTAAAATTAGGTTTGTCTGTTGATGTTGAAATTCATCAGAATCTCTCCCTGATGTAACTGTAATTAAAAACGTATATTTCAACAAAGCTCCAACTCAGCTTCATAAACAACAACTTTTAATTACACTTGAAGAATTTAATTAATTCAGTTATTGTTTTAATTATAAAATATTCGTACTATGTATATGTATTATACATATATAGGTATATTGAAAGATAGGTATATTTTGTTGTTTAATACAATACGTACGATATAATGTAAAATATAATTTTTTACAAAAACAAAAAATACTACTACTACTAGAATAAAATAAAGTAATTACTAGATAGTTAATCCGGGTATAGGGGTAACTGTTTCTGTTAATAAATGAAAATAAAATAAAATGTAATAAAGCATATTGTATCGCTCGGTTCCAATTAATTTCTAGATGAGAGTGAATTATTACGAAACTTAATATAAAACAGACATACGAGCATTTAATAAAACTCATCCCAATTTAATCTATTTTAATAGCCGTCATTGTCTGTGTAAGGAATTACAAGTTTAATTAACAACTGTGAAGAATTTTGCTCACATACACGCACGCACGCGCCCCATCATGTTGTTCCTATATAATTCAATTAAAATTTCTAATTCGTTCAACACTGCTAAATTCCATTTATTGTCTTTGTCCTATATATAGACCTATCTGTAATTGTATAAACTTAAACAATTCGTGGTGGTAGTGGTGGTTGTATAGTTGGTTTAGTGGTTGTTGTGATATTGTCCCCAATCTTCATAAATTTGTTTACTAAACACTCTTATCTTGGCCAATTTATTCATTAAACGATATTTTATCCAAATACTATATTGGTGGTGTGTGTGTGTATACAGTATGGCACATGTGGCTTTCAGTCACAAGAAGAACGCTATGCCGCCTCTATATGTAATTGCCACATGAATATGTATGGAACATTATCTTCAATTGAATTATTTCGTGTATCATTTTGACTACGTGCTGTTGTCTACCACCACCCTCTATACACCCTGAGATTCATTCTATACATTCTCTATGAATCTCTGAAATCGATCCTGTTTTAATATAGACATACATATATTTCAATAGAACGCGACGCCACTGACGTCCTCCCCCTTCATAAATTTCCGAGTGAATATAACGGACGCTCCACGGGGGTGAATTGTTGCTGCTGCTGCTGCTGCTGCACCATCACTATAATATACCTATAGGTATATAAGTGTTGAGTACTGGGGCTCGTTAAACCATTAAATATCGACACGGACAATTGGCGCATATCAACGGTTTCTCTCTCCCCAATAAAACTAGAAATCGAGACTGCCATCAATTGATCTTCGATGAGAACCACTGTTTTGAACGTTTATAAAACTCACAAATCTCGGATATTGTATAATGTGTAGGTTATTGTTTTGACAACTTGACTGTTTAGTTTTTAACATGTTGGTATAAAAGTTTTTCAACATCAAGCGAATTCTCTGAAAATTTATGATGAGCGAGATTTAGTTCTTGAATTAGTGAGAAAGGAACAATTACTAATACCTTCGTTGTCCTAACTTCATATGAGTCGAGTCAAATTGGATTTACTGTAACATCAACAGCTGTGTAGTAACTCGGTGTTAGATGAATGTTCACTTTTCCATTTATAGGAATTTATAACGGCGTCGCCCACAGACATCCTCTATATCTTAAAAAAGAGGTAAGATAGATATTTCAAATGTAATTGATGAACGAACAAATATGCAAACTTTTTAACATTGAATTACTATAATGAATAGCTTTTAATCTTATAATTGCAATTGTCTTTGTGCCTTTATTGGAAATTTGTAATTTGTGCCTGTTTAGTGGCCATATACACACACATACACGCACACACAGTTTTTTTGAACCGTAAAAATTGGAAAAGTTTGACAGAGAATTTTCTAAAAAGGTTAAAATAATTGGAATTCCTGAAAAATCGATTGTAGAAAACAGTAGGTGCTGAATGGGGAAATTGTTCTGAAATTTTCAGTTGGTATTCAAAATGGTGAGAAGAAGATTAAAAAAAAAAAACAACACTTTGTCATTAATCACAATTATAAAAGTAAATTCTAGCGGTAATTCGTATAGACAACAGTTATCTTTTCTTGACACACCTACGTTCGATAACTGGCCCCCTTTAAGGCTATAATAATTCGAATTCAACTTAACTAAATGCCGGATTTTATGTTTTATTTCAATCTTTATTATCAACTTGATTCGTTTTCTTCTTTTTTTTTTTATATATTTTTGGTTGAAATAGCAGTGCCAATGAATATCGCAATATAAAAATCAAAAAGGAATAGTGACTGTGGAAGAACTGGTTTGGATGGCATCTTTTGTTTTTTGAATACAACTGAATCTATAATAGGTACATACATATATTTTGGTTCTGTCTAATATTTTATATCTCCATCTTTCTCTTTCATTCTATTACATTTATATTCGTTAGATGATTTACAATAAAATTATCCAGCGTTTAATACCAATTAAATTATACGTTACATGTGTTGTAATTCTATAGTTATTGTCCATCCTCGTCAAATCGTCTGTTATTGACAATACGTTGTACAATTCTCTCTATACAATTTCTACAATGACTAGTAGTTAGAAGTTAACTCAATAGATTGATATTAGTGGAATGAAAGGCACACGCATTCTCTCGTGCCTATTCTACTTATTATTCAAATCAAGTATACCTAAAGCTATAGCGCGACGAATAATAATAAACGGGATGGTTTGTTTTACTTTTGGTTACTTACACTAAAATTTACTAATATTTTCTCATTTTTTTCTTCTCTTATTGTTCGTTACAACCACATAAAAGGCTGGTCAATTCCTGCATTTATGAATTAATAACATTATAATCCTAGAAATGGTTGCAATAAAAATAGATTGTTTATCATCCACTGTTTCCAGAAAAGGGTTCTTCTTCTTCTTCGTCCCTACTCGAAACCAATTCGTATTGTTATTGCAACGATCAATTTCGTAGCTAATCAGAAGTGTTTTGGATTGATTTTGGTTATATTCGAACATAGAGAAATTGAGATAGAGAGAGATAGATAGATAGTGAGGTGGTGGCCCACTACCAACAGCCACCCTGTTCTCTAACAGTTTCAATTCAGACTTTTCCCAGTTTAAAACTTCTTGTTCGGTTCGAATTTAATTTCGAGAGAGAATATCAGGTTTGTTTTATGTTATTGCTTATTACAACACTAAATTTCTTTACGTTATTAATTTTGTTGAAGCGTCCTTGTACACCCTCCCATCCCTATCCACTCCTGTACCCCTTCTGTCTATTTCTGGTCCAAGTTTTATGTTCACTTAGAAATTTTATACTCTTGTTTTTCAATAGAATAGATCGTTTCATTATGGATATTGGAAAATATACATGATCGGCATTATTGAAATTGTTTCTAGTCGATATTTTCTTTATATCTTCGTTTTTTTTTATTATGTTCCGATTGAGATTGTGTTATTTTTCCATAAATATTTGATTATAAAATTAATAGTCTCGAAATAGTTGTGAAAAATTGGATGGGGAAATTCTACACATTTATAGATTTATACACAATACCATACCACCCCTCTTTCCTTTTATATGAAAGTGAGTTAGTTCCTGTGAAAATTTCATTAATTATAGCGACAGACAAGGACGGAGTTAATCGGTAGAGAAGTTAAAACGGGGGTGTTGGTGAATGAATTGAGGAGTAAGAGGGTGTTGCGGAAGTGAAGCTAAATATCTCTTCTCTCTTATACAATCAACCCTTTTGATTCTAATCTGTCTATCTTTCTCTGTTTAATTCAGTCACCACTACTATTACCACCACCGACCAACCAACCACCCATCCACCCACTACTTTCCATGGCCGCGGGATATACACCATTCGCGTTTCATTTCATCTCCACCCATCCACTACGGTTTTGCATTAGTTTATTAAATCGGCCATTGTTTTAGTGATGCTGTAATAGTCTAAATTTTATACTATAACGTTAAAAGCTATATCTTATAAGAATTTTTCAGATATTGAAGTTTTAAAAATTATATTTTTTCTTTTACGAATTTCCAATTCAATTTTATTGATGATACCTGGAGATTGTTGTTGGCGATTTATCCGTTTTGGGACGAATCAGAGTATCCACGACCAAGTTATTTTCTCTGACACTCCGACAAAAAAATAACGACACAAATAAATAAATAAACGTGTCCTATAAAGAGAAAAATTATTAAATACCATGATCGGCTCCTTTTGTTATTAAACAAGTGGAATAATATCCTCTCAAATAGGCAATGACATGTTTAAGATAGTGATTGTGGTTGTACTACAAAAGGGAATTTTAGATGTTTATCTGTAAAGAAAACCCAGGTATCCTCCGGGTCTTTTGGTATTTTTTTTCCTCTCCTACGTTCTGATGCTTGTATTATTATTTATTTTTGTTGTTTTTTTTTCTTTCCACCTTTCTATCTCTGTTTTAGATATTGTCTGTCTACCCTATAAACTGTTTCGTAGAGCTTGGGCATCTTTAACAATATCTCCGACTGCGAAACAACACTATACTCCAGCCTGCCATTAAATTACCGAGAAAGGAATGTGTGTGCACGGCTCAAAATATGTATGACGGCCCCGGTGTATAGATGTCTATCTCTTGGACTTTTCTGAATTGTAAATTTCGGACCTTTTATACATTTACATGTTTTACAATAAAACGACCAAAAACTGGACAATTTGATACGTAGGTATATAGGTATACCTACACATAGATTTTTTCAAATTGATTCTCCCAAATTGTGAGGGTTAGGAATTTTATTTAAATCTTGATATAACTGTACACACATGTAATTGATTAAACTGTGTACCAGTTCTAACCCTTTCAAATCTACCCTTCTGAGATGCCTTTAGTTGTGTTAGTATGAAAGGAGGGTTAAATTACGGCCATATTTCACGATTGTTATTATAGTATTCATATGATAGAATACCTTTAGTACTATGGGGGTAAAATTGCATAATAATTTTCTAATTGATAATTGAAGTATTTATATTAAATAGTTTATAAAATACTTGTTATTTTAGTTCACTTCAAACATCTTAACATGTTAGTTAAATATTGACATTGGCTCATTATGTGATTGCCGCTGTGAAAACAAACTAAATGTGACGACTCCTTGACAATCAGTTCTTCATTATTAGTGTTTTTATTACTAAATACATACAACATTAACATAAAGAAACACCATATGTTCACCCTTGATGGAAATTTCCAACAATCATTTTCTTATAATTGAGCTTATTAAATTTTCAAAATAAAATTACACAAAAAAAAAGTGCGAAAGAAAAACAATTCTGCTGATTCATTAATTGTTCGTTAAAGAGAAGTGTTAAAATATAATGGAATAATTTCGGACTTGATGGATTTAATTATTATAAATTATTTATTAAAAGGGGTCTACAAAAGTTGCCTTCATTAAATTTTAAAACCCCACTAACTTCCATTTTCACAATATAGACACACACACATCCACACAAAACAAGACACTTTACTCTTTCTTTCTATGTGTATGTGTATACATGTATAAGTTAGTAAATCTGTGTTCATAGAACGTATATTTCTACCATATGTTCGGAAGAGAACAGATTGCATTATATTATGATCGTATAAAGCATCTATTTATCTACTTAAGCCTTTAAATTGTAATTAGATGCTTTTTGTAAGTTACAAAAAATTCTAATAATTTACAACAACTTCTATAAAACCTTGTAAATGTGTCAGGATTTCTTATTTTAAAAGAAATACATGTTCGCTGTGGATGGGTTTCTTCAAAAGAATCACCCTCTTATACAATTGTTTAGTCAGTTTAAATTAATTACAGATACTTAATCAAACGATCTAAATTTATAAACAAATAATAAAAAAAAACCATGTATATACATGCTGTTTGAAAAATACGTGTGGCTTTTAATGCATTGATTGCGGAAGAAACACTACTGTGTTGGAACAAGATGACAAATAATAAACATATCCCACTTTGTTTGTTATCCCCATCTGGTTGATTTAAGGTATTATAGTCCTTCTTTTACATTTATTACAATGTCTCTATAGCAGAGGTCCCCAGCCCGCGACCACCATAGCGTCCGCAGACTGTTTTTCATGAACCCGCCGCTGTTTATCCCAGTTACCCTATTAATAAAATGTCACAATCTGAAAAAGAAATCACTATAAATTTTGCTGGGAAAAGTAAATCGTACCCATCGCCCCCTGTCAATATTTCCGAATATACTCCAGAGTACAGAAAAGTTGGGAACCCCTGCTTTAATAATAATAAATTCAACAATGACGTATCCAAATGGTACGTAGCCAATTTCCACAAGTAACTAAAATAGATAAATACAATACGGAAGACCATGAACTCTTCATATCCTGGAAACCTTGACCATTTATAAATAATGGTAGAGATTTCTGGGAAATTTATAGAAAAATGGTTAAATGCCACTTATGTAGCAACAGTATTGCGTAAAATCAGCGTTAATTTTAATTAAGTGATTCTATTATGTTTGTCATGTTTACCACTTGTTTGCTTTTCTAATTTTCATCTAACTTGAGAGTTTTATTCATAATTTTAACGACGAAGAATTTGTAAACTTTACGGTATTTTTTTGTTGACATATCGATCAAATAATGATTTGAATCTAATAACAATTTTTTAGTACAAGCAAAATTGATGTCGACACTATATGTTTACGTAAGTCACGTGGTTTTCTACTGGCGCCCTTTCTCTTCATTAGTATACTGTGGGAATTAAGTTTCTGTACTCAAACAAAAACAACAGTATAGGTATTTGTGTCGGTACAGTGTTACAGCTACAGAATAAAACTACACCTGGGTCATTATTCATACCAGTTTTGATTTTACTGACCTGTAGTTGTTGCTTTTATTGCTTTAAGGACAATTAAGCGGCGTTTAACTTATTTCATACACAGTTGTGAGCTGTGAAAAATCTGTTTCAGTTACGTATCTGTGTGATTCGGCATTTTGCATCATCTTTTGTATAGTGGAAAAGTCGTAAAGGTCATAATCGAGATTTTTGTTTGCTTGTCAATTAATCAACTATTTTAATTATAGCAATAACAATCTGGGTTAACTAACTGGATTTTTTCAATTTTAGAAAGGGATATTGAATTTTTTGAAATACAATTTATAGTGAATCAAGTTTGATTTGGATTGGGCGTTTAGTAGGTACCTACATACAAAATTTCCTATTGTTAGTTAATGTATTAAAGTCGGTCAGGTCAATTTTGTTTAACTGTATAATTATTTTGAATACAAATTGGAAATATTGTTGATGATTTTGAAAAAGTTGACGTAGAATTTGACGCATTAGAAAAGAATTTCAACATATGTGTATACATTGTTCAAAGTGTGTACAGACAATAATATAATGATGTAAGTTCCTAAATTATCGAATACAACATATGATACTTGTTCACAATTTCATCGAGGTCGACTGTCGACTAGACCGGTACCGACCGACCGCCGGTTCTGGGTTGGGAAGTTTCACCACAACAGGACCAGTTATCATTGTCGTCTCAGGTTGCGGTCAACCATTTCTCTCGTCGCTCAATACTTTCATTGTTTTTATTATTATTATTATTTTTTTAAATGCAACAAACAATAAACAAAACGGGTATATAACAATGATACTTTAAAATATGAACATTATTTATTTGTAAATATAAAAAAAATATTTATGAAAAAGGGTTGTTGAGAGCAACTACTATTTCTTCACTTTAAACAAATTGTTGGAAATTAAAACAAATGTATTTTCACAGTTTAATGAGATAAATAGAAAAAAGTAGTCCCACTTGTGTAATTTATTTAAAGCCCACCAGGTAGAAATAGATGATGGTTAGTAGTGGTGCAATTAAAATAAAAGAGCGGAAGTTGATAAAATAATCATAACGTAGCCAGACAAGTGAATAGGGAAAAAACCGTATATAAACAAGTGTAGATAATATAATACAACCACCTACTGTGATAAATAAGTTTAAACACATAAAAACGTGTTGTATTATATACACTGTACTAGGTATACCTATATAGTTTTATTTTTATATGAGGATATTCTTCCTGTTTCACAAATATATATCATTCCCTTTATTTAATCTTCAACAATGTATAAGTCTTGATAAAAAACCGCTACTTTTAAATACTGTAAATTAATACAACAAAATGATAATGATAATGATGATTTGAATGATAACAACTATAGCAGAAAGCTAGTAATTTATGTTTGTAATTTTTAAATGACAAGAGAAAACAAAAGAGTATCTGTCTTAACTTCTTGGTAGACACCAAACACCAACGTTATAATTTACTGTAGTTATTATTGTAATATATGTCGGCATATTTCTTTTTAATTAAATTATACGTTCAATGATCTCTCTATCTCTCTCTTTCTTTCATACTTTTTGTCTATTTATTTTTCTATCTTTATCTATTCCATTTTCATGTTACTATTACTAGATATAATAAAATTGTGTAGAAATGGTACGTACCGTCCATAAACTTAATTAAATTAATGCAAAACGTTATTAAATGGTTTATAATCCCCTACTACTATTCCTATTACTTAACTCTCTTCTCATTTTCACCTTCGTCATCGTCCATGTCTCTTTTACACCTCTATGTGGTAATCTATAATGCAGATAAATCTACTAATTTAATGATGCCATAAATTTGTTTATGAATCAACCACTTCCGTTTGTTTTAAATGAAGAAAAAAAATCAACACACAGCATAATTATGATCATAATTTATTAATTACTTCATCCGCCTTGTATATAAATCTGAAGTTGAATGTTATCATATTTTTTTCTTCTGTTGAATAAATTAAGTCACCTGCTGTTGATAAAATTTATAGACCCAAGATTATCAACGATTAAGAAAATATTTTAAATAAATTTAATATTAAATGAACGATTAGCAATTCAGAATTCAAGTAGTGAATGATCGGCATAGTACAAGTTATTAAATCATTTTCACATCACAAGAATTATAAGTGACAGGGATTCATGTCACATTTACTTTTCATATCATTTGAATCAATCAGCCGGTTTAGAAAAAGTTGTTGTTCGTGCTGCGAATCCATGAAGTTTGTAAAATAATGTTTACCTAGATTCAGTTGGATTGAATCAGATTGAAGTATGGGTGGATTGTTGTATTGTTTTCAGATTCACTATGATTGATACGTCGATTTGTTTTTGATCTCTAACGATTTTAAATCATTCCGGAGTAGGTGGTGGTGGTCGTGTGTGATAAAAATTCAAAAGGCGACTTAATGCTATGAAGCAAGAAATAAATCTAGTCTAGTCTAGTTTTTTTTTCTCGTCTTCAACAAAAAAGCTGTTAATGTTCTCGTACATTGCGTCATCTGTTCTGTTTTGTGATTCAGGTGCTACTAGCAGTACCTATGCTAGTTGTGTTACTACGTTGAAATTCAACTACTACTAAAAATGTGTATTTGATGGAATTTTTAGAATCTTGAACGGTAAAATTGAGTATTTTTGAGAAACTAGAGGTACTTCTACGTCATTGGTGTATAAGTTGCGTTTAGATCATCAACTAGATTGAGAATAATCTGTTTTTTTTTTTATATATTGCAGAAGAAAAGGTATTAGAACAGCAACTGTGATGAGGTTTTGTGTAAAATACGATACTAATTTTGTTTCCTCAATTCTGTATATAAAGTTATAGACTGTTTGTTACTCTCTATTCATTTCAACAATATTAAAGTAGTTATTCTAAACAGTAATTGGTTTTGCACGATTTCCAACTTCTCTAATACGTTTTATAGTTAAAGATTAGAGTTTATACTTAAATGTTGCTTTCTCTTTCAAAATCTACAACTCTATGTTGTATATACAATATTTTATGTATACTGAAATTAAATTTTGTGTTGATTTTAGATTTTCTCATTTCTCTCTCTTTCTTAAATGATTAATTAATTTACAAAATTCCATTATTAAAATAAATCAGTACTGTGTAAATAATTGTTTTTAATTAATACCACTAATTTATGAACAATTTAGATGCTTATTAATAATGTTATTGTTGCTACTGTGTATGTAATGTATGGTCGCAAATAGTTGCGCAACTTTTAGGCGGTCAACTAAAGTTACCAGCTTCTTCTATATTCGTTGAACTTGGTAACATTCTACAGCGGCATCTTTAATCTGTTAATTCTCACAAATATTGGTTTTTCTTAACACAAAAAAGTGTAAGAAGAAACAAACAAATAAAACCAAAATAGGTAGTAGTTGTAATAACATCATTCACATAGTTACAACTTAATTAAACCGCGCAACGATCTCAACGTATGTGTTCAAGTTTTATTAAAGGCAATTAAACTATATAACGTTTTCAATTTCGTCATGTAATAAAAGAGAGTAGTGGAATTGTGACTTATGCATGAAATTAGCTAGAATCTCATTGTAGTAAGATAGTAGTAGTAATAGTAGTAGTGGTAATTCTCGTCCTCTCTATACTACTGTTCCTTTTAACTTTTTCAATTTAAATTCCGGAAACTTTACTATTATCTAACCCTTTAAGCTTGAAAGTTTCCTAAATATCACTGTTTATAATAGCGAAAAAATTCCAAAAATTATACCGGGCAATTTTCGTTTTGTTTTTTTTCTTGATTGCTGTCGGATTGTAACTGTTAAGTTTTAATCTGTCAACTATTAGTAGTAGTGCTTTTAATAAAAATATATCCATAAACATACATTTTACATTAAACTAAAAGAGAGTAAGAGACAGATATAGTTGGACTCATACTATCATTTAAATCTACAATATGCATTACCCGTATAGCCTGGGAGGAAATACACTTGCAGGAGAACTTGTTGGAGATTGTAGATATAGGCGTAGTGAAATGACATTATCGCGTTTGGTGTGTGTGTTTTTTCATTTTTTCTATAGTTTTTTATTATTTTTTTTTAGGTCGATATGCTCAATTAATTTCATTTCATCATTGATAATTGATAAGTAAAAGGAAGAAAAAGAACGTTTTTTTTTTATATATGACAGGTGGCGGTTATAACGATTTCAATTATAGGTACTTTCAATCAAGCTTTTTATCAAAACGATGGTGTAGATTGAATTTCTCACCCCTCTTAGTTGCTAATGATATTATCATGTAAACACGCCTTTATATTGATATATTATGTATATGTGTTAGGTTGTATATATATATATATATAGATATAGATATATGTTTGAAATTCTTCGCGAAACTATCCAGAACGTAATTAAGCTCATTTAATTAAACTGACAGGGAACTAATACGTTGTATCCCTTCTATAAATTGAAGTTTCGTGTATATATACCAACATTAATGTAATGATATATAGAAAACATTACATAAATCTGCCTTATTGGAAACTTTTAATCTTATAAAGTTTAAGTGCAAAAGTTTTTTTTCCGAGGATGAGATGAGGGTGGGAGGCAAATCAATTTTGCGCATGAATAGACCCATTTTTTCTGGTTCTATAACAATAATAATAATAATAATAACAATAAAATAAGGTGAACAAAAAAATAACGATTAAAACAATGTATACTTCCGGATAACTGTTATAAATTCACTATGTCCACTAATTAGTGTATCTTAGGTATATTTCATTTGATTGTGGCTAAAAGTTGAAGAAACTATTGTTACTGATCTGGAATCACTAGAATTGACGATAAACATGTGGTTATTGACATTAAATAATTTTCCGGATTGGTGAATTACCAGTTATTGGTAATTGTCATTAGAATTTTTTCCTAAAATAGGAAAAATTGAGTTTGAATAAAAAATTTGGTGTCATCTTGAAGAAGTACTTCAGAAGATATTCTGTATTTTTATAAAAGTAATTACATTTTCTAATAAATTTGTTTTTTTCTTTACAGAATCTCTTAGAGTTGGCCATCAAATAAGGTAGGCTTTCACTAAATTGTTTCTTTATGGCAACAAAAAAAAAAGTTAGATAAATTACAATTTTTTCGATCGTTACTATTATACATTTGTGTGATTACTATAAAAGAAACAAAAAAAAAAAATGTAATATTTGAAACGATTATGGCCTCCTCTCTCAATTTTTATATGAATATTAGATGGTGATTGGATCCACAAAATGTCATCAAGTGTCTGTAGATCGTTTCTATCAAATTCAACCATAACGACCTTATTATGTGGCAACAAAAAAGCAAATTCATATATGTATATGAATATTAATTTAATATAAGAAAGACGTGTAAAATGAATGATGTTTTTATCTAAATGAAATTTTTTCTATATGTAGTCTTGGAAAATAATGGAAATTGTTGAGGGGAGCTGGACATTCCAAAAAAAATAGACCAATTCCTTAATAAGTTACTTGGCTTGATTTGGGGTTGTATTGATTTTTTCCAGTATGTGCGTGTGTGTGTGTGTGTGTGTGTGTGGGAATAGTATGTTTCTTTTCTCTTTTCTTATTTTATTAGACCTAACATTGAACATTATCATTTTCCGGTAGTTGAACAATCAAAATACCAATAGTTGTAAAAATATTTACCGTTAAATACTGATTTGTATTTTAACATAATTTTCTTCTTCTTGTTGTTGTTGTTCTTCTTCTTCTCCATTTTAATATTAACTTTTAACTATCGTAATTGCGGAATAAATCATAAATTTTATGGAGAACACTTATTGGTTTCTGCTTGTAAATATCATTAAATATGTTTACATTCATTAGAATATAAATGTATATATGACTATATGGGAACGTTTTGTTATGGAAATTTGTTGAATAAGGAAGATACTATTACCATCTGTTTCTATTTTTGTTTTGTTAATTTATTCCACCCATCGTAATTAAATAGACTTGATGCACGCTATCTAATAGTAGTAGTAGTAGTAGTAGTCGTCATACCTGCTTTTTTCACCACCTTCACTCTATATTCACGCATAGACGTAATGTATAGATAGACAAAATGTAATTTGTTCAATAGTGATAAACGTACAAATTTTCATTTGTTCCGTGAATTTAGAGATACAGGAAGATGATATCAGCAATCTATAAAATATTGAATAGTTATTTCGTATGTAACGTGACGTGAATGTCAAAAACTAGATTGATACTATGGGCCATTGAAACGCGCTGCATTAGATTGGATGAATGCATCAGAAACTTTAACTTGTTCGTGTTCACTATTTCTATCGCACTGTTATAGGCAGTGGAAAAACCACCACCTATATACACCACCACCACCACACCACATCCAATATTATTATTGAATCAATTTGAAAATATAATTTATTACACTATTGGGCAAGTTAATTTTTCCAATATTAAGATTATAATTTTTTTAAAGCCTCTATTTTCATTTATTTTGTAATATTATTATTATCCGGAAATCACGACAACAACAACGATGAAGTTTCAACATACATGTCGACCACAATTACCATCAGTTATTACTGGCTGTGTGTTTCTCTCTATCGCTTTAAATAGGTGATTGTGAGTGGTAGTAGTAGATGGGTGGATGAAGATATAGTTATATACTGTATAGTATCCGACATGCCATCAGTGTACCCTGATTGCGTTCTGTTGTCTTGAGCAAATTGATTACAGCTCAAATTAAAGTTTTTGCCTGGATAGTAGATAGAGTGATTAAACATGCATGAGAGATAGATAAAGTGAAACAGACAAACAATCAAAGAGAGAGAGAGAGAGAGAGAGAAAGGGAATTGTTAATCAAATTCGATGCAATAGAGTTTTAATTAGAATTTTACGACAATACACTACTGCTATCACACTTATTGCAAAAATTTGATTCCAATATGAACGATTATAATTGAGTGCATCGATTATTACGATACTAGAATAAAATTATAAACGACTAATTGTTATGATACGTGTTGAAATGGGAAATTTTCAACAAGAAAAACGAGTTTTTCAAATTATCGTTTGAGAGAACCACACACACACACACAGTACCATAACTGATTCTAAGAAGGTGACAAGGTTATTTTTATTGAAGCTTTATAGTGTCAGGCTAGTTGTAGTTATTAAGCTAGAATTCGAATAGGATTGGTGATAGAGTCGATTTGCCTTTATATTTCACTCTAAGCCACTTCTTCATTTTAAGCTTAAGTTGTATTCTCATGCTTTCTACAACTTTAACTAACTGAAGCTGAAAGTGGAAAACTACATTCAATAATTTATTAAAATATAGTTCGATAAAATTGAATAATAATAAAAGAATTATCGAATTTCCCCGTCTTTCTCTCTCTCTGTGTGTGTAAATCTTATTCTGACATCTATAGAGTACCCTTGTTTCCGCTTTATCAATTATATGCCATTTACAGTAGTGGTCCATTCATGTCAGAAATGTTAATTAATCCTATACCGCTGTCATTTTTTTTCTTTCTACATTAATTTTCAATAATTATTTTAATTACATGTAAACTATATAGATAGTCTCTTCTTTATTGCTGCTATTGTTACTGACATTGTGAAAATTGACAAAATTTTAGTTGAAAATCGATTCTGTGTCATCGTCATTTTAACGATGCAATTTGTAGACTAACGTCCGTCCGCCCAAAGCATTTTACAACATTCAACAATAAATTGATATTCGCTTGTGTTAGTTTCTATATTATTATATCTATTTATATCTTTCTGATAGATTTATAGTTGTGTGAAACAAGTTGATTTGGTTAGGGTTTTGTATGGTGTAATGATGATGGTAAGATTTTCTTTCCTTAATCACTTTGTAGAGTAGACAGCAGTGTTGTATATTTTCGGTTTAATTTCATGTTTGATGTCTTTAAATGATATGAGTTGATAGGATCATTTTATTAGTAGACATGTTGATTACTCACTGGTGACTAATTTGTTTTTAAAATTATAAAGAACCGATTCTCAAATTATTTCTATTATTATTGTTATGATTATTGCTATTAAAAGTTTAACTATGCATTTATCTCATGAACTTGTTGTTGTTTTTCTTGTTTAATTTTCTTGTATAATAACATTTTGGTTTCGATGATAAATTCCATGTGGAATGATGCCAGATTATATCATTCCAGTTTCGTCGCCCAGTCGATTTCTCTTGTGTTTTATGTTTGCCATATTTACTTTCTCTAATTTTAGTTTAATTATATAAAAATAGTTGATTTTTTATTGTTGTTGTTGTTGTTCTTGTTGTTTCTTAATTTGTTCGATTGATTTGTATGTTATTAAAAATTTAATCTAAACGAGGAGAGCAATTAAAGTCTATCTCATTATAGGATAGTGGCGGACGGATATAATGGTAGAATTAAAAGATTGGCATCGGCTCAGTCTATAAAAATAATTGGAGATTAAATGAGTTTTGTCCAGTTTTGATCTGCCTCTTTTTATCTGTTGTTATTACACCAACCACCACCACCGCCACAGCTGGTCTTCTGCTTCATTTTTTCGCCATATTTTATCATTTAATTTATTAAACGAAAAAACAAAACAACACAAACAATCAATTATATTTATAAAATCGTGCCTCCATTTGATTGTAATATAGGAATATTTTCATGTAATTATACATTATTTTAATATCCTAATTAAGCAATTTTATAACATAAATCAATCGTTATAATAATGAGCAAGGAAAATACACTTTGGTTATAGCGCGAACGATGATGATATATGCTCACCAACGCTACGTTCGTTATAATCACATATTGGCAATTAGTTAGGGGACTAAATTGACCACCATCATTATCCTTGGATGATTTATTTTAAGCGATTCGACACGAGTTAAATTAGAGTTTGAGCCTGATTGCTGCCACATCTCACCAAACAACAACAACAACAACTACCCACCACTTGTCGTCTGTATATTAACCAATTGTTAACCGACAATAAATAACACAGAAATGTTGAAGAAAAAATTGAAGATCAAACAATGACAGTGATATAATTCCAACAATTCTATACAGTCTTATTGTTTGAGCATCAATACGAACTTGCAGATTCGTGTATCCATTCTTATAGTCGTACGTGTGAGTCCGATTTCAAAATTGATTTGCAATAAATGAGTGATAATTAAAAAAAAAATAGCTCTTTCAATGTAAATTAAGTTTAGTTTCAGTTATTTTAATATGCAAACGTTTCACGTGAATTGTGGTGATTGTGTCTAGGCTTGATAGAAATGTTCAGACATGGAAACCCACTCAAATGATCATCTAAAAAATATGTGACATCAGTGCAAAAATGAACCATCTACATTGGATTGTTGTTCTGTCTATCCAACTGTCCGTCTGTCTATCTGTGATTATATTCACATTGATTTACACCAATAATTATTTGATACCGATTTCGGACATATCGGTTTCTAACAGTTGTGTTAATAATTTTTGAACTTTTACTGGCTGCTTTTCGGTATAGAAAATATTGGAAATTGTTGTAAATTGTAATGAACAAATACAGATTGGTAGAAATTTATTGAATTTTATATTTAAACGGGCATTAGTCCATTGGAAAAAATTGTATGAAATAGGAAAAAAAAACCACCTTAAACCGTAATTGCAATTCTCTTGTTTATTTACATTTTTTTTCCCATGTTTCTCTTCCACGTACACAAAACAATCTCTCCCTTTATCTTTTATAAAATTTCTCAATCAAGTTAATTAGTAATCTGTTAATTAATTAAATCCATCATCGGTTATAATCTAAAGCTGGTACTTCAAAGTATTGCAGAACAATTTCCTATATATCGTTAATTAGACGTCGTTTGTAATTAGGGAAAGCAGCAATAACGATGCCGGTGGTTGGTAGTGGTGATGGTGGTGGTAGTGGCGTCGGTGGTGGTTGGCGGCGTATACTCATCGATTTCTACAAATATTCCACTTTATATAAAACAAACCAGCCATATAATAAATTGGTCCTTTGTTACAAAATTATAAAATTTTTGTAAAACAAAAGATTGGAAATTCTAATAAAATCTAGTAGTATATGGAGAAATATAGACAATTGATGGTGATTCATCAACATTTTAATTAATTTATAATTAACAACCGCAACAAAGCGATTGTGTGTCGCATCCCCTTAGAATTTTCAAGGGATAGATTGAACAGTCTTCTTGTATATATTGTCTACGACAAAACTAATTGCAAAACCGTAGACGGTATAATAACGTATTCTCTTGTTCTGTGTTTTCATGTGGCACACTAATTGGACTATCCCGAAATTGTTGTTACACTTTTACAAAAGTGTAATCGTTGAAGACGAAGGTAAACGTAAACATCACTTGACTTATCGCTGACAATAATAATAACAACAACAACAACAACAATAACATCAAAAGACATTCCGCCGAAGTGTTGTAAAAGTACAAACGTCTACAATAACAAAAGTTAATTACAATACAAATTATTATTATACAGAAATTCTTTCTTTTGTGGACTTGATGATAATTAACATGGTAACAATTAAAAAAAAAATTGTGTTGGATGCTTGAGTAGTTTTCAAGGTGTGAAAATAGTTAAAGGAGAAACATGTATAAAAGGGATGAAAGAGATCTATTTGAGTAGAGATTAAGGTTGAGAGTCTTCGTTTTTCACCCTCACTACATCATAATTCTACGATAAAAGGTTCCCATCTCGCAGTGGGGTGTTCATCATTGAATTAAATAATAATTTCTATATCGTTGACCAAACATTAAGCAATTGGGATATTCACCATAAATAGTTGATGTCATCATATAAAAGGAAAAAAATAAGAGTAGAGAGACAGAGAGTGTCACAGTGTTACTTGGGGTATTATTGTGCATGTTGGAAAACGTTAAGAATAGGGGAGGATTCTAATATATTTTACTGGCAATGAGTTTGATGGCAGCTTATGACGATTATCTCTCTCTCTCTCTCTCTTTATTTTTTCTCTCATGTTGTTCATGATATATTATAATACTGTGTGTGGCTGGCAACAGCAACCAAAAGGGAGGGAATCCCGCACCGGGCCACCGATCAACCGACCGAACATCCGGTCGCTCATATTCATTGTTCTCTTCTTCTTGTTCTTCTCCTCCTCTCTTTGCACTTTACTTCATTTCTACTATCGTCGTGATTCTTTACATTCTCAACGTTAATACGTTAGGTTTTTTTGTTGTTGCTAAATTATGTTTAATAGAAACAATCTTGATAAGGGGTGTTGGGGTGGAAATTTGGCAAGCCACAGTATATCAACTGGAAAATTGATGCGGAAGTGATTATAGAGATGATTACATTATTTATTTTTTTTATTTATCAAAGATTTCTTACATTTTTATTCAATCAAAAGTTTTTCGCTCCAACAAATTTTCGAAACCGCAATTGATTTATTTATTTATTTATTTTTTTATATCTGTTTCGTTATCTACAGTCTCGTTATTTGTTGTTTAAAATTCAGATTGATTTCATTCTAATTTGGTTTTAATTGAACAAAAAAAAAAAGGGAACAACAGAAAAAAATCAATTAAACATACAAAAACCATAATTAATCATTAAAAACTGTTTCTAATCAAGAGTTAGCTTGTTAGTTGTTAGTGAAAGGGATATATGTGATCGAGATACTATTTTCTCTAATAATTGGCATTGGATAGAGGAAAAATAAACGATTATTGCACGGATTCTGAAACTCCAAATCACACAGTCATTATCATTACTGTCATCTTTAATTGGTCATCAATCCTTACCATTCTATCTACATTCACTTTTAATCAACAGTTTCCCTATAATAAACTCTTTTTAAACTATTGATTGGTTAATTTAATTATAAAAATGTACTTCTATTATAAATGCCGGAATCGTTAAATTTCATTGTTTTATCAAGGTGAAACGTAATGATTTTATGGATGTAAGGTCATGATTTTTTTTTTTTTTTTGTTAATTTATTGAATTACACACAAGGTCGGTAGAATTTCTCCGGGTATTTTTTTTCCACTGTACACACGCACAAACTGGCTTAAATCGAGTTAATTAACTGTGAAATTTATGGTTGTTGTAAATCCAAGTTTATGTGTTTATAACAATTTTGATTGGTCACAACAGATTCATTATTATCACTAATGATTCTGCATTTAACTGTGATTCAAGTAATTTGTCTATTTAAATTGTTTAAATTTTTCAGCTATAATAGAGCCTAGCTTTAGTAAGCGTCATTGTTTATTTGTAGTTAGATTGAGCTTAGTATTGAATGAGTTTGTTTGATTTTAAAACTGGACTCAACTTGAATGTGAAATGAGCAGTGTCTGCTTTGTTAGTCCTCACAGTGCCATTATAAAAGAACTGGGTCTAATTGAAACAGGTATAATTTTTTGGTTTTCTGGATACTAGTTGTCGTTTGTAGTAGTGCCCCATATATGGACTTCCTTTTTGGTTTACTGTCACTTTTATGGTTGACAAGTCGGGTTGATCAAATTGAACTAAACATAGTATAACTTCATTATTATATTATTGGTATGTGTTGAATTTATTGTTGTGAAAACTAAACCATCATCATGGTGAATTCAATTTAGAATTTGTGTGAGAACAAATATTTAATTCGATAATGGTATTGTTGCATTTCTACAATTTTAGTCGTATTTTTCAAACTGGTAAATGTAATTTCTCACACAAACAGTTGATATGATAAAAGTTTTTCTCATTTTTCTTCTCCTACTTTAATAAAGCTCACCCATAAAATCCAGCCTGTATTTTTAATTATTTTTCGTGAATTCTACACATTTCTCTCTCTCTCTCTCTCTTTCTTTGTTCCTCTTATTAAATTATTAAATCTATAATAAACATTAACAATAGATTTTTACAAAAATTCTATTGTTTACTGCTTGATTTAATTTGTTAAAAGCTTCATTTTAAGATGATCAAAGTAAATTAGAAGAGCTTAAAGTTTATTAAAGGAGTTATTTCCTAGCATCTTGTTCACAATTATTTTTTTCCTCTACTGTTATTGTTATTGTTGTTCTCTCTTTACAGAGAAGAAAAACTGTGTTGAAATATATAAATAGAAAGAAAAAGATAGGAGAGTGCTTAAGAAAATTAATTATAAAGCACTCCTCTCCTGTTACTTGTCATTTTAAGGCAAATCCCCGTTCTGACCAGAAACTCTCAAAGAAGTTTATTTACAGAGCGCTCAGAAGTTTTGTAACATCAATTAAACAACTAATGAGCTAATTAAATGTGTATTCAGTGCAATGAATACCACGGGAATTATTATTAACTCAATATTACTGCTAATTACTGTTTTCTCAAAGAGTTATTTAATTAATATCAAGGGATATTAATGATAAAACACACTTTCTATTATTTAAACATTTTAGATTTTTCTTATTACTTTGATTCTTATCAATAATAATAATAATAATACTAGTCATCATCATCTTTTATGGACAGTTTAAGTTGTTGCTTATTGATAGCCGGTTGCGGCTTAAAACAAATGTAGCGGTTTGTTGAAATGTTAACGTTGAATAATTACGGTTTAATTTAAACTGGACCATTTGTAAAATGTGTTGTAAATGAAATTTCTCCAGAAAATTTGACTTTAAACAAATTATCTAACAGATATTTGAAATTTGTTAATATATGTATAATTACTAATTGTTTATAATTAATTATTAATTTATTATTATTAATTATTAATTTATTATTATTATTATTATTCGAAAATAATAAGGGAGAATCAATTTTATGTTAAATTACGTTCAATCAACGAATTATTTGGGAAATTAACTACAATATCGATTGATAACATTTACCTTTAGTATTATGTTTGTCGATCAAATATCAAATTATTTGGGACTGAGGGCATATCTATGTGTGTATACATGTTTAACAGGTTGAGGTTGCGGCCACTAATAGAGCTAGAGCAGTTAATTCGTATTATTAGCACTAATCAATGTTGATTTTCTTCATCAATTGATTGTAATTGAGACGTTTTGATTAACAAATTTCATGGTGATTTTTTATACAAATTAAACATTTGTTAATTGTGCAATTATAGTTCTTAAAATCGTAGATACAGATGTGTGAATTAATTTGATATCGGATTAATTTATGGTGTGAACACAATCATCGAATTGAGCAACAATGATTATAGTGTTGAAGGAAGGAAATGGGTGTGTTTTTCTATTTATAAAACATCCTCATTCGACACCCTGACTTGCGACTTTTGAGTAACATCAAACATGATATTAGTCAAGTCATTTGCTCTAACCATCACACACACACACACATACATATCTCAACATTGGTAAATTTTTCTACATGTCTGACAGGCCGGCACACGTCTCTCATAATTAATAATGAATCGATACGTCTTGTCAATTTTCATTCACGCTTTTCAATTAAGTTTTTTTCACTAACACTTAATTATTCTACGAATTTTAATAATAGTAACAATATTGAAAAGCTTGGCTCAAGCTCAAATAATTTTAAATGTTTTGAGAATTTCACAGTTTCTTGCATTTTACACATACTACACGACATTCATCATTATTCCTAAAGCAATAATGTTGTGATTTACAACACTACACTTAATCATCGTAATGACCGATCATTTGTTTTATTTCCATTCACAAAACTATCCATTAGAAGCTTACAAGTGAGTCGTATTGACGCTATTTTATTAGAAAATTAAAATTATTAAAGTTGGTTTTGTTTTGTTTTTGTTTATAAAATGGAATAAAGGATGATGGAACAAATAAAAAAAAAACACCCGAAGATTTGCCAGCACTTAATGGATGTTGTTGTTCTTGTTGTTATAACTTATTTGTCAGCATCATTTCCAAAGCTTTTAACAGATCCATGATTACACTTTAATGTTTGATCTATTAAGCACTTAACGTTGTCTATATACACACTTCACTACTAAAAGTTAAATAGTTTAGAAGATGGACGGGTCTCTCATTTTTAGTAATTTTTAAATATTTTGGCAAACTTCCCGCATGATTAATTAATTTTTGTTTTGTTTTTGTTTTAGAATTTAATAATAAGCTCAATGTTATCTTGAAGGTGTATTAAAAAAAAAAAACAATAAATTTTGAACAATTGTTCTTTCGCTTGTTTCAATTTATTGGTAGTTTAATATTTTATGTCACTATAAAATTGTTTTTTGTGTGTGTGTGTGTGTGTGTACATACAATCAATTCATTCTTATGATATCTTAACAATTAAACCTAACTACCCTATGAAAATAGCTTGTTTCGTTTATGTGTCAGTTGGAGGTATTGTTGAACAATAATCGATAAAAACACGCAGTTCATGGCTTTATTGCAACTGCTGAATGAATACCTATAGTTTGTATGACGAACGCAGCATTTTTAACTGTGCTAAAACACGACTTAGCTATTTTAATTGAAGTGAATTAAAGGTGTACCCATCGGCGGTACTTTACTTTTGCAATTACAACTATCTGTGTCTATGTTGAGTAAAATTATGCCACTCATTTTAGCTAAAGTACATAATTGATATTGCACTGTAAAATCCTGTAGATATTTACCGTTCTGTTTCTTCGAATTTTTAGTCATTAGCAAGTTTTATTGTTCACTTTGTAGAATTCAAAATTAGTCACATTTCTTACTAGTTACATAGCACTATGTTACTGTATACATAGGAGGATGTTCCATTTTTTTTCATATAATTCTGTCATATTACTTTGGCATAACACTATCGTAATTCTGCTACGTTGTTTTACAGTTGATAATTTGATAATAATTAACAAGAACCTTCATGTATTCATTTCCGTATTTTCGTGATTTTTGCGTCAAGAATCAAAATTTATATCCATGACCTATTTAAATGTGTTAACACACATGGATCATGAGCATTTCTTAGATCGTAAATTCATGTTCACTAGCAATTAATCTAAAACAATTTCGTTATAAATAAATCGTTTCATAAGAAACAATCTACAATCGTGTTACTCTATATTCTACTTTTCAAACTATCAAGATTTAAATTTAATTTAAAAAAAAAGGAAATTTTTGGCCATCGATACATCGCGATTAGATTTTGTTTTTTCAGTTCTGTTCAATCTAAAATCTACTACTTCCTGTTTCTTAAATTATACTAATTGGCAGCAGACTTGCTGTTGTTATTTCAACTTGAATGATTAATTATCGTATTGTGCGTGATTCTAATCCACGTAATGATCAAATGTTTAGAAAAATAGGAAGAAGAATGTTACTTCACTGTTTTAAACATTAATCTTCATTAGTTTTCTTCTTTAGTCTTCATACATAAACATCTATACGTTTTGATAATAGTTCTTTCCGTCTTTCGTTTTGAAAAGAAAGCTTTTAGCAAGTTTCTAACAAATTTTTCTATTAACTTGAAATAAAACTAACTCTGTTGTGAATAGTTGCAGTATCAATCAAAAACTGACAATTTTTTAATTAGACTCGTTGTAAGAATTTTAAGTGAGATTAACAGAAAAATAAAGGGTATAAGTGGTGAATCTATAGACTGAAACTGAATTGGAAATTGTTTTTAATACTAGAAAACAATTTGAATATGTTTTTAATTGCATTTTCTGTTGCAAAATCGTCGAAATTTCAACTCGAAATAGATGTGATAATAACTTATTTGAAGTGATCCATTAACAGAACCACCCTACTGACTAAAATTCTATTTAATGTTTTATAAATGGCATTAGCAAATGGCTATTACAGAAATACATATTTCACATCATGTTGTTATTGTTGTTGCCGTTCTTGTTGTTGTTGTTGTTGTTGTTGTTGTTGTTGTTGTTGAAGGAGATTGGAGGCGGTATAGTGAGGATACTGTAGATAATATATAAGAGAGAGGGGTGGGTTGGCGGTGGTGTTTCGACTGAAAGGCAATGTTGAAACTCTCTAAAACGTTTTACCTAATGGGCTTTCATTAAGTCAGGAATGCTTTGTGCATATGTGATGTCCACGCTGATTGTGTACAGTCTGAACAATGTCCGCGCCGCCGTGGATAATTTAATGCGCTCCATAGTGTATTTAATTACTAGAGGGCCGCCTTTTGATCTCCCCGGAACCGGACGTTGGACGTACTCTGTTCAAGCACCATACTACCCCACTATCCATCTCTATACACATACAACACAATAATAACAACCTTAGAAGTTATAAACAGAGACAGTGAAAAAGGTGATTCTAATTAATTTTCGCTTTGTGTAAAATTATTTGAGTTTAGACACTTTTACAACAATATAATAGACTTTGAAATTATCCAACATTGAATGTATTTAATAATAAAATTATCTTTTTTTGAGAAACAAAGAGGAGTTGAATGAAGTTTTGCGAATAGTGAATGCAGCATGTGTTTGGCGAAAGATTGGATTGCCAAATGACGGATGGATTTCTACCACTACTGTTATTACTGTGAAAAGATTAATTGTCAGCTTTTGTCGAATCGTTTTTTTCTTCTTTTTTTTTCCGTATAACTTTTGAAAATTGGCTGATTCGATGGTTGGTTTAAAGTGTTTTAATTAAATTTGGAAAATTCAGAATGAAATTAAGAAATACCTGCGCAACGCTATTACTTTACGACCTTTTCATATACAACCGCGTCTAATTTAGACAGTAATAAAATTTATTTATGAAGTTATTTTGTTAAAAGTATTCCTTACTATGTTTTAGAGTACTTGATGGTGGCAATTGCCATAGAATGATAGATGCTCAAGCACAAGGAACTCTAATTAAATCTCAACTGCTGTTATTCCCATCTCTCTCACACATTTTAATTAGCCTTACTTGAATATACCGCAGAACTTTAAGTATTAATACCTGGTAATATATGGTTATATAATTCCTAATATTCCACCGGAAATATCTAACAAAACCAGACATAATAAGGACAAGATGTCCTTCATTTGTTTAAATATTGAAAATAAAACTTTGTTTGTTGAAGAATAGTTTTGAAAATGATTGAAATATCGTCTCGTCCATCCATCCACCAAATCTCCGTATTCTTTTCACCGTAAATCGCACACCATTAAAAGCTTTTAAACATCATTTTTGGAAAAAGCATTTAAGTGTATTTGTATAACTACTTAAACTCTTTAGGTCTGCTCGTTTACAAAAGTTGTTTGTAGATCAAAACACGCGCTAAAAGCTTCTTTAACTCTAACGATTCTCCGACCGTCCGTCACTGATTAGAAAAAGGGAAAATCATCCTTATTCTCTTTCATATGAAAAAAATAATAACACTAAAGGAAAAAATAATGTTAAATCAACTGGCACAATTCATTAACTCTTGACATTTATTTACGTTTAATTAAATTCTATCAACTTTATTACTATAGTAGGCAGTGTTTTCGTCCACTTTCCAAAAGCATGGACACCGTAAAAATACGAAAATAAATGTTGATAAAAAATGCTGTAATATAAAGCGATTAACAATTTTGAAACGTTTACCTTCAAATCTACCGATTGCTTGGATAGTCAGTCAGGGCTGGATTTATCATTGAATTGTCGTCTAGTTGCGTCGTAATTTTAAGACGCCAATATACAGCTAGTATGACGTAAAGGTGTACAGCGCCGTAGTTCTTCTAGACAAAAACCTTAAGAATCAAGATAGCAAGGTTGAACTTACATGCTTTCACAAAAGAGCTGCAAATTGCAAAATATGACCTTTTAATTCATTATTGTTAACAGTAACGTGAGGTAGACTTTACTCTCCTAGGCCGGTAAAGGCCGTTATTGTACGCTCTTCTTATCTATATAATTATATTGTTAGTTCTTGTATTCATGAGGATCATGCTGAATTTTGAGAGACTAAAAATGTAATTATTGTTTTCCAGACTAATTTTATAGTTGTTATTTTGTGTTGGTGTTAAAATTTCGCTTCGATTTTCTTATTATATACGACATTTAAACATATTAAAGTCAAAATTGCAAATTAACAGTCTATAAAATCTAAACATAGATATTACGGTTCATTACAAGTGATGGAAAATAAATAACAAGCTTATATACATACCTACATATACAACATATGTATAAGAAAAAACCTAATTCTAACCAATGTTACGACATGTTAGATATTCTATTTTTGATGCCTATAACTCAAGCTATATAAATAAATTGAGAAGTTAAATGATCACATTAATAAATTCGGGAACCTGACTGGCTAAACTATATAATTCAAGCCAAAACACGTGTTACCATTTTCCCCCCTGTCCTCCCTGTCTATCGATCTGTCTCTCACAACTTATCCTTTTATAAAAACGAAAAGAAAACAACAACAACAACATATTCAAAATATTTTTCTTAGTAGAAAAAATAGAAAAAATAGAAAAAACAGTCATAATAAACAAAAAAAAATATATATTCCTTCAGGAAACATTTTGTGTTGAGGTTGAATACTAGTCAAGATTTACTCTTTCTAACAATAATAATAATAATAATAAAAGTCGAAATGATGTCCAATTAGGATGATGATCAAGAACGACATAATTACGAGTATGACAAGAATATTGGTATGTTAAAAGATTTTTTTCAGCTTTAGAGTTATGTGTGTACGTGTACGTGTTTGTATAGGTATATTATTTCGAAGAAAGGAAAATGTACTTTATTGGAAAATTGGGGGAATGAAATGATGAGAAGCAATTTACCTTACGACATTAGAGAGAAAATGCCTTAATTGGCTCGATTATGTGTGTGCTGTGTGTGCACACCACATGTCTGTGTTTCATTCTGTGATTGAATAGCAGCATCCGTGCAGTAGTGATGTTGCTTGCGACAGTCTTTCTTATATGATAGATTGATTAGTTTCAATTAAAGATATTATTCAAGTCCAGTTCAAATTATAATTATTTTATTAAATAGAGATAGAGTTACATTATTATAATTTACGGATCTTGTATTTAGGAATTTTGGAAGCCAATTAAAATTAATGATTAAGGTTTCGATTATATCAATTTATATTGGAATTTTCTTTGTGAGAATTTAAATAATTATCATGTCTGCAAATTGTAGGTAGAGTTGTTGTTGTTGTTGTTGTTGTTAATGAGAAACATATAAATTCACTCTGAATATCATCAGATACGTTATTAATTTTTAATTAGTGATATGAATTGATTTATGTAAAGGTATCGGCATGTTTGTGATAGTAGTCGATAGTGGATAATAAGAGAAGAATTTAATCGAGAATTTGGCCATATATACCAGCGTCAGTATTCTGAAATTGATAAAATAAATCATCCCATATGAGAAGTGTGGTAGTAGTAGTAGTAGTAGTAGTAGTACTAGTAGTAGTGGTGCTGCTGGTGGTGGTGGTGGGTTTGAATATAGAACGGGGAAAAGATACAAACATACACATAGTTATCTACATACACGTATAATATAGATAATATACACACAGACATATAGAGTCTATGAAGCACAGCCTCTCCTTAATTATTAATTAAAACGAGAAACTAATTATGAGTCTGCGTAATAGATTATAAATGGAGTATCGGGCCTCGTTTACGGAGCCAGTAAATATATATAAAGCGCCTCATTATAACATTTATTGGGCTTGAGCTGTCAGAAAGTTGGATAAACACAAAGTCAGAATTGCTGCCTTGTACTTTAGTTTTATAAGGATGCTTTGACTTTATTCAGCGAATCTCGTTGCGGTTAGATATTTAATTAGCTACAGGATAATTAGATACAGGTTTAATTAGAACTTTTGATGAACGAGCATTTTATTATGTCATCCCCGAGAATTATGTCTGGTTTCATTGTGTCCAACAACTTATTTTTAAAAAATATCTACTAATTAACAGTGTGCCCTTTAATTACCATTTTCAAATATTATACAATAGAAGGGAAAAAAGGCAAATCTCTACCTTTCTCATTAATATAATTACCTTTATAGTTTTAAAACACATTTTGATGAAATTCAAAAGAAAACCAAAAATATCAATATGTTGACAATACATGAATTAATTGAAGATGGGTGGACCGCATGTGATCAACATTCGCGTCTCTTCTAATTAGCATTTCGCTTATTAACAACACTTGCCAGTAAAATCAACCAACAGAACAGGATATAGACTAACTATGTGTTAGTAGATTTTAGAGGGTGGTTCCCCTATGTCGGCTTCGTTAGTGGATTCCTTCATCCTTCCATCCATCTCTGTTTCTCTACGTGTATACATATACCTACGCATACACACTAAAAACATTCTCCCTTATGCTCATACTCCAGTCACTTCCACCACCTTATATTTAGTTAACTCCGGTTACGGAAATGTGTATGTTCCAAAAATGCCTTTCCGTATCGTTAATGAAGGCATGCAATTATTATGGATGCCGACGTTGTAAACATGATGAGAATAAAGAAGTAATCAACGCGCTGACACAACAAACACCTCCAGCAACAGATATTGTTCTAGTCTTGTCTCTTGTTATAGTAATAATAACAACCACTATGTTCTGGAATTTATCGATAGAATTCCATCTAGTTAATGTTGTCATGTAGGTTTTATATATGAAATTAATTGGTTTACTTTATTTTGCTGTTTTAGTAAATCCCTCATATAATCCAAACATGACAAATTTCCATTTCTAAAACATAAACGTGCAATAAAGCCCATCTCGATATAATTAATTAGTAAATGTTGAAAACTTTTCCCTTGAATTCAACTGAATACTATATCGGCCTAATACATATAATAGAGACTGGAAGTTTTGTTGTAATACGATAAGATTGTGGACGAAATCATCAAAATGTCGAAGTTGTGTGTTTAACCGTGTTTTTCTTGTTTATCAAATTTTCTCTTATCATTGCAGACATTCAGAACTCTTTCAGTTTGAATGTTCTATTCCTATAAAACCATGCATATAAAATCTCATGGACCACTACTACTATATGAGAGGAGGATATCTGGCCAATATAAGCGTGTTTGGATGTTTCTAGGCTTAGACATTCCGGAATGTGAACAATTTCGATTAAAGTCTTGTAAAATACGTTATCCACAAGAAATCCTAAAGCATCTACCTATTTTATTATTAGACATGTAGATACCTAAGTGAGCAAATCTCGCCCAATTACTGTTACTAACCATTACTAGATATGATGATTGTTGTTGTTGTTGTTGTTGTTGTTACTACTACGTATTACCGATAAAGAAATGACCAAATATAGAAATAGGATTGTATATATGTAAAGACTAAATACTAGAGATAGGTATAACAAGACATGGTGTATTGCTAGGTAATGTGACAACTGGTCGATTGACGGTGTAGACATTTTAGAGCTCCAAGTGTCGCTAATAGGACAGATATCGAATTTGTGTGTTGGTTTCCTATCACTTATTGTCTGTTTATACGTGTGTATTGTCAATCGTGTCGAAGTTGTTGGTTTTTTTTTTTTGATAGTATAAGAGGGATTTTGATATTGCGATAACATAGGGATGTTGGATTCTGTGAGAACCACAAATAACACGATGTGTGTCTATCAACATTTATTTACCGATTTATTTGTTTTTCTAATTATAAACAACGAAATAATTGTGACAATTTTTAAAATGTTTTAATTTAACATTCTTTCAAATTAGAACTAATAACAACCAATTAAATTCAAACGTAAATATCTAGTCTGGAACCAGGTGCTTGGGATATGTACCTACCTAGTTGGCCTTGACTCAGACAAATGAATACAGCTTTTCATAGTTGAATTTGTTAGGAATGTAACAAGGAATATAGCGAGTACCAAGAATTATAATCATTTACCAATGGAGTATTATCATTATCATTATTTTGCTTTAAATACTTGTTATGAAATTGAAACTTTTTGTAAAGACCGACAAAAAAAACAACAATAACTCCATTTATATTTACCATAGACTATATGATACAAATATGTTTGTGTATATTTGTTTCTTATCCAAAAGGGATCGCGATGTCTTATTTTCATATAAGTTGATCCTCTCTCACATGCTGTGATACTTATTTTATCATTGGACATATCTCTATTTGCCTATAATTGGGGGATAATTCCACATTGTATAGATTTATCTAAATCTCTTAAACCACAAACCGACAATAAGAAAACTATCGATTATAATCTCTTCAGGACATCAATTCGTAATCTTTGATATAATTTGTTAAAAAAAAACTATAATCGTGAATGTAATGATTTCATTTAGAAATTGATGTCTTGGGTGCATAGGGTCAGTTCAAGAGAGGCTCATTATCTTTACTGAAGATGTTAGTTTCAAAACATAGACGCTAATGTTGCATTATTGAATCGTACCTAAAAATATTTACGGTTTGTTTGTATTAATTTTTATTCAATTATAGTAGGAGGGTTGAAAATTGTTTAAAAAAACAGCTGTTTGAAAAACACGTAATTGAGCGGAAATGTTTGTCTTTTTCTACCCCTTTTTACATGTCGTGTGGTAGTATATTTTCTGAGATAGGTAGTTGTGACATCATAATCTGTCTTCGATAAATATGTGACATTAAATGATAAACAATCAGCGGAAATGCATTTTAAAACAAGTCCAATCAATCAGCCACTTATGACGGCTTTTTCTAAATTATTCTTGGTTGTTATTGTTTTTTTTTTTTTTTGATTCTCTTTTTCTACTCTTTTATATATTATATATGTTGTAATAAATGTATAAAGACATCAAGAAATGCGTGACAATATTTCACTTATGAAGCAACATTTCCCGTTTCTTTTCCTTACAATATTCGTTATGTTTCTTTTCCCATCTCTTTCCTCTTACATTATTACGCTTAGTTTTTTCCTTTCTGTTGGAAAAAGTCGACTTGTATAACGTGTTAATCTCACCTCGTCATTGCTTTAAGATTTTCTTTTATGCTTGTCGCAACTCGACATACCATCATCATCATCTTCTTCTACTCTTCATGTCATGGATATTATAGTGGTGGTTGTGGTAGTATATGTATGATGGCGACATTTTCTCAACTCATCTCGTTCGGTGTCTGTGTGTATCGTCTCTCTACTATATATATATGTATTTTTCCCAACCACCTGTTCGTCTTTATTATCCCTCGTTTGCCGATGCAATTTTTAAAGTAAATCTCCTTGTAATTGTTCAATCTGTTGCTTTTGCTGCAATTGTATCTAATGTTGCATGAAAGTGATTGATATTGACATCATTGATCTTTTAAAGACTTTAATAATAAATCTTGTGCAACCCTTTCAATTTATTTATGTTTTCTATTTAAACAATTTCTTTATTTTTTTTTATAAAATTACATTTTAAATCGATTGTATTTGAATGATATTGGATTTTTTATGCATATATCTATGTGTGCGAGTGTTTTTCTATGTGTAGACGAAAAGGGTCAGAATTTTTCCCCAAACTGAATTAAATTCTGAGAACCCCTCACCTATGTATGTCCGGCTCAATTTCCAATTTCTTTTTCCATCGTTCTCTTCACATACAACGTCTGGTGTTCTTGGTTCGGGCGCATAAACAGTACAGAAAGCTATCCATCTCGCTAGTCCACCCTATTTTCCAATATTGCCAAGTCCTCAATTTATACACGTGTGTAGATGTTTTGTATATATGTGTGTGTGTGTGTGTGTGTGTGTGTGTGTGTGTGTGTGTGTGTATGTGTATAGTGGGGTAAAGGGAAATTGCAATATACTGGCCTATATTATTCGATGCCCATATCGAAACTTGGCGATCTTGATGAAAAAATAATATTCCACTTTATACAATATCGATTGGTTATGGAAAAGATCATTTGATGATAATCCAGATGTGTGGATTTTCAACAGCTGAATTTTTTTTAAATCATACTGATATTGTCTTGTTTTTTTTTTATAACCCTCGTAATTCTTATAAGTCTTATTTCAACATTCCTGCTATATATTTCTTAATAATTCAACTTTTATTAGAAGACGAGTAAGAATTCTAATAAATTCTCAATTTATTTTCTCTATTAAATGGTGAATTATATTACAACAGAAAAAAAAGATTGTTGTTCACAAAAAAGAGGTGTAAAATCCAAAATTCTATCACCAAATAATTGTTGAAAAAAAAAACCAAACACAAAAAGTAAAAGTCTTTCTATATAGCGTAAAACAATTTTTGATTTTTTAGATTATCAACCAACGGTTTAATTTAAATGCTAATCACTTTTTTTCGCTACACACAGAAACAAGACTTTTAAAATCAAAAATAATCATTATTTTTTTTTTTATCATCGGAAATTTTTGTCAACAATAGAACTGATGTTTTATAAGTTGGAAAATCTTTGAATCGAAACAAATTTTGGGAATTTCCTGAGAAATCAAGCCACAGAACGGAACAATCCACGAATTTGTTATCATTTGAGGTTGGATTTCCAGGATGTTTTCTAATAAATTTATGTAATTTGTTTTCCAATGAAAATCATTCTTTGTTTGTTTTAATTTTCTAGTGATTGAATTCATCAAATAATAATCACCTAGACTTTATGATTTTACAATAACAGAAACAATAGTTTTAAACGTAGGAACGTACAGACGCGAAGTTGCTTTGTCTAGGTGTGATTTTAAAATTATGCATAATTAAGGGTCCATTAGTGTTTCTTTAGGAACAGTTCCTAATCATGGTTTAAAAAATATGTGATTAGATGATCAAAGCTGAACAGTTTTGAAATCATCAAAGTTGTCGTCGAAACAACAATAAGAGGGAGAGCTTCTGAACTAGGACCAATTTTCGGGCTATTTCCCATGGATCCTATGTGGAATGTGTATCTTCATGTGAACTTGTCGTTTAACTGTTAAAATATACCGAAAAAAATCTAAGAAATATTTGAAATAGCTTGACTTAATAGGATGATTACGTGCACATATAGACTATGTGTTGTTGTTTTCTTATACTTATTACTAATACAAGAAACATGTGTGTGTTCGTGCGTTTATAATATAATATACGATATTGAATTTATGAGATGCTTTAATAGGAGGTGGTCTGTGAAATTACAGACGATTATGTATTTTTCTGTTCATTCAACATCACGATATTGACCTGAATTTGCACGCAAACAACTCTTCAACAGCTTCAAACAGATACTTGAAGATTTTTCTTATAACAACAGCAACAACAACGAGAGAAAAATTAACTACTCTACTATTTATTAATGAAAAATAAGCAAAACAAATATTATTCTGGTTTGATATCCGGTTTCCTGTTGTATACGATTTTACAATAGAATCAATCATTTAATTAATAGTCTACTACGAATAGAATTTATGAATGAAACTGTTTTTTCTTCTTCTGATATGATGACTTGCTATTTTCGCCTTTCATGAATCGTTTATTGCTGACATTAAAAATGAAGAATTATTTAAAAAAATAAATCAAATTCTATGTAATATTGAAAGTTGTTATTATAATGGAAATTATTGTTTGGTGTTATAATTACATTACAAATCTAGTAATAATAATAGTGTTTTTATGAAATAAAAGGCGTAGTTTTGTGGCTGTAGGATAATCTTACTACAGCAGTTCAAGAGAGTTCATCATCACGTGAAGCAATTAAACGTTTCCAGACTAATACTTGAATTACAAGAGAAGACACACACACACACACACACATAAACACAGCATCATCAAGGACCATTCAACCATAACTGTTTGTCTTGAACAAATTTTTATGATTAAAATCATTCCGTTTTTAGTGTTTTCTCTTTGACGGACAAAGACAATTATCAACCGTCTCTAACCAACAAAACAAATCAAAATAATTTATTTTTGACAAAACAGCAATTATCTTTAATATAAAAGAAACTATTGTTGGGGATAAAACATTTTACAGTTCAATACTATAGAAATAATTACAAATTAAATAAATAAATAGAAAAAAAATTACATGATTTTTAATTTAAATGTTAATCGGAATTAAAACGAATGACTTGTGCATTTTTCATTTTGTACAATGGGGGGATTTTTTTTCAAATTTTTTTCTTCTTCCTAAGTGATTATTCCCTCTTTCTTTCACTCATCAACTAAACAATATTATATAGAGGGAGTTAACGAAAACAACAACAACACACCGACATGGCAATTTGAAACATTAACGTTGTTTTGTGTTTATTGTATCTTTCAAGAGAGCAATTATTTACAATTAGTACCATGTAATTTTCAGGATCCTGTGGTGACTGTATCCGAAATTAACAATGAAATTTCACATGAAATCAGATTTTTGAATTTGTAATTTGCATTTCACTCCTAATAGTTTTAATTGATTGATATTTAACTAGTGATCATGCATCGTCTTTATCCTCAATAGTTTCCTAATGGACAGTAGATTAAATTACGAAAATTCGAAGTAATTCAACCAACTTTATTTCACATTTGAATTAAATCCGAAAATTCTCTGTTCAAATTAACCATATCAGTTGTAGAATTTCATTAATTCTGTCCGTCTATAAAACAGTAATTAAATGTGAAAAAATTCACAAATTAATTGTTGTATTCGTTGCGTGATTTGATGATGAGCTTAATTTTTTAATTCATCAAAACATTAAACATCATTTAATCTAGTTGGGTTGAATGTTGAATGTGAAAAAAAATAAAATAAAACAACCAATTTTGTATACTTAAACCAAATTTTTTGCGTCCACCCATTCATATTATAGCAATTTGAACGGCCGTGGCCCTAGCAATTTATTTTGATTGTGTGTATCTACACCCATCTCATCTCACTCTCTCTATTTCTATCTCTCCTATACTTCAATCGTTTTGATTTCATTAAGGGTGTCATCGCACTATTGGCGGAAACATTGCCATAAATGAAACACATGGATATGTGTAGGTATATAAAATATAACACAGGTCCCATCTATAAAACTAAATTAAATTTTGTATTTTCCATATCGCTAGAACAATTCTCTGATTGAATCGAAGGGATGAGAGGGTGTGTATTTGTTAATAATACTCTACATTTAATGTCAACATTGACGCGACGAGTTTGATGATGCTATTTTATTGAATGTTGCTATATATAGTAAAGGGATTTTTCGAGATTATTTTGATTAGATGGAGATATCAGACACGTGGTGTTATAATAAATCAAAACTTTTAAATTGAAAAATAATAATAATACTATAGAGTATAGTGGTGTTTTAAGAACTTTGAACATCAATATTGTTCGAGTATTGTGATTATTATTATTATTATTACTAATAATGGTCTCATGAAAATTTTTATTGACAATTTACGATTAAAACATTAAAACTCGTTCCGCTATTTGTTAGCCAATTAATCTTATAAACGATATAACTAACAAAAATGCCGTGGTAACTTTAATACCATGATATTGAAAACAAACTTGGTATTATTTAGTCATTGTACGCTTTTTGAACATTTTATCATCGGTTAATAATTTGTACCGATTTCGTCAAGCGAAAAATAATAGTTATACACCTTGTTTATTATTATTTCGTTATAAATCAGTTAGCGTAAAATGTCTCTCTATTTTCCACATTTTTATCTAACATTGAGTCATTAACCCCGTATTGTTTTTTTTTAAATAATTTTTTGTAATAAATAAGAAGAAAATTAGTGAGGTAACTGGCCGATTAGGTGATGTTTGAATCAAATGTACACATTTAGAAATCTTAGACTTATAGCTAAAATTAGGAAAAGTTAAATTTAAAACCCGACATCGGGATGTATTTGTCCTCTCAGACTAAATACAGAAACATCGAGGTGTTGTTGCCAAAGACAAAAAAAATTTTTGTAAATTTTTCCGATAATACAACAATCCTTATGTAATGCTAAATAACAACAAATTCTTATGAATTTTTATGTGTAATTGTAGTTAGAAAAGCTATAATTTTCTATGTAATTTTATTGTATGTACAAAAACTAAGTCATATCGATGAATAGAAATTTTGCACCGTTGTTAGCAAGATTTTATGAGTCGTAAAAGAATTAATTACTAATAAGTTTTCAGAAAAGATATTCGTTCCACAACTATTATCAAACTATAAAAAGTAATCAATAAATGATTTAAGAAAGTACAATGAAACAATAATTAAATAGCTTTCTATACAACTAAAACTAATTCATATAATGAGATTGTTTAAACGGTTTAATTTATGATTTGTCCCACTTTAGAATTATTATCAACAATTATCGTTTCTATTATTTCAATCACTTTCTACTTACGTATAGTTTGTCGTTTGAAATATAATTGTTTGACTTATCCAAGCTACTAGATGATTCAATTGTAATTTAGAACTTGTTTATCAGCTTAATCTTCCATTTTGATAACTTAGGTGTTAATTGTAAGTCTAAATTGGCTTTTATCAAGTTTACCAACATGTGAGCTACTGATCATCAAATTCTGCATAAATACGTTCGAATGATTTGTTTTTTACATATCCACCAATATAAGGTTTTTATTTTACACGAAAGAAAGTTTTTAGGGTTAATTTCATTCCATGAAATCAGAAGCGTGACTGCTATCTGACTTTTTGTTATAAAAGTTGTCATTTTATTAAATTTCTGGTAATTATTTTAATTCATTTCTATTTTTCTTTTGTTACAGGTTAGTGTCTGTTTTGTAGAAGTTGGCTATATCTTATACTCATATTTCGGTAAGTCGCTAATAATAACAGTAACAACAACAATAAGCTGAAATATTATTGTCTTTATTTAAATAAATATTTATAACCAGTCGTCACGAATATAACGTTTTTAGTTCCAAATTTCCTATGTAGGTGTTTAAATGGCATCTAATAAATCTTGCTAAACGTATCTACATAATACCACTATTATCCTTCATAGATTGAGAATTTTTTTATCCGTTATTATAATTCGATTTTATTAAAAAAAAAAAAAACGAATCATGTTTATAACGAGTAAATCTTATTTTAGCGCGTTAACTTATTATTATTATTATCATTATTATTTTGGCATAGTAAGGATAGAAAATTCAATATTTTTACACGCGAGAATAACGAACAAAATTAGAGTAAATATATTTGAAATAAGTTGTGTATATGAGTGAGATAGAAAATGTAAGGTTTAAGGGTGGGTTATTAATTAAGCAGAAGCCTAATCAAGACCAGGGTCTGGTTAGTTGTTGGAAACGACGTTGTATATATACATACATACGTTATATACATATGAAAATTTCCTCACCCCGTCTATACGTGTTTCTCTTCGTTTGGAACAGCTGGCAAACAACCCCTACATGTCTACCTACCTACCTACCTACCTACCTATCTACCCAAATTACCTTTCCTCTTTCGTTTACCCGACCCCCCTTATATACAATTCTACTTTTATAATTAGTTGGCCAGCCTGCAAATATTTCCGTCTTTCTAAATATAATTAAATTAAAATGAAAATTGTATCTGATTGTGTTAACCGCCCTTTATTTTCTTTTCACGGTTCGCTATTAGAGGGATTATAATAACAAAAAAAAACTAACACTAACTTATGTGAAGAGTATAGTTTCGAAACTATTAGTTGCCCATCTTCAAATCAGGATTAATTATCATTCATCCAGTAGGCTTAATACTGATTCCAAAATTATACTAAACGAGGCTTAAATAGAACTTACTTAAGCGAAACAAATTTAACAACAATGACGTAACGAATGTTGGTTTAAAATATTTTTAGTCGTCATCATCAACTCATACTCTAGCTTGTCTTATGTTCATTGAACATAAGCCTCACTTACTTCATGACACACTTAACTTCTCTTTTATTTTCAACGAACATAAGGCTGGTTTAAGGTAAAGTCAAGCTTAAGTCGAAGTTTGACAAAGGCTTTAGTGTTTTATAGTTAGACTATAGGGGTCGTTTGACCTCTTTAGCCTTCCTGAACTGCGACCACAGCTGATCTATTATTGTTGTCCAAATAGAATTTGTTTCACTGCACATTATGAGTAGCATTTGGTGTTCAATTTGATTTGCAAATTTTAGATTGTAGTATAATTTACGATAAAAGTCAATAGGTATGCTTTCACACGATGAAGTATAATAAATAAAAGTGACGTTTGTGTGGGCAATTGAATATATACTTTGCCGATATATCTTCATTGTTAATGAAGTCATCAAGTTCTATTAGTTGAAATGCAAATGTTGAATTTCCTATCGGTTTAAAATACAACGTCTCTATACGATGAAAGTGTGAAATAGGGTGGTATTATTTTATCACCATTTCTATATCTCTTCTTTACTCTTTAAGTATAGTGAAGATTGAAAAGTACCATTATATGGTCGATTTTTTGTTTTCTCTTTTCATCCACACATACACACACATACGCATATAATATACATATATAAATTGTGTAATGAACCGGTCTATCAGCAAACAGAATGTGATGTTACATTGTGTTGTTGATGTTGAAGAGTGGTATCGTCTTAGGTGTTTTTTAGCCGCTATAGGGACAGGTTCGTGAGAAGTCTCTGTACCCTGTAGATTGGCTTATCTTGCTTAGGTTGTTAGTTGTATGTTATTGCGATCCGTTTACTTATGCTGATGTTCTTTGTACTCTTTATAGTTGGACACGTTTTTAACACAATCATACGGATATATATGGGGCAATATTTAACTGTTTTTAATTAACAGCAAAAATCCGTTGTTAAAGTTGTATGTAGTCTATTGTTAGAATAAAAAAATTTGAATTTAATTAGTGATTAGGGAAAAATTGGGGTTGTGTTCTTATTATGCTTATTTGCTCATTTTGTAACGAACATTACCACTGGGGCAAATAGTTCACTATATATGTTCTAACACTGATAATATTAATTTAATCAAGTTTCCACATCAACTTGATATGGGAATCCTATTATGCTTTACATGGACATTCAATTAGTAAAACCACAGTATTTCATTACGTGAAGTTAATGAAGTGACGTCAACGGTGGTTAGGCCAGGTGATTATCAATCATCTTGCCGTGACGATCCTGGGGTTCCATTATCTACATATTATTTACTACATGAGGGTAAAACTAGGACTAAAATCTACTAAACTAAGTTTAAGGGAGTGTTAATAAGCAACACCTTCAATTATTTTCTCTCTATACACATTATTTTTTATATACCTACCTATAGGTATATAAAAATATTAAAAATCAAAATTGTGATGTTAGTGTGATGCGATGATGTTAGGGGTTGTATTCCCGCATCTCCTGGATTCCTACTACCGGACAATATCTCATTACGGAGGTCGCTGGGTATAGTGGAGAATGAACACACAATCACGGCATGCGGTGGAGATCATTATGACCTCCATTCACACATCTGACAATTCTTCATTTGCGTATTTCACTTGTCATTTGTGCGTATTGTGTCACCTCACCGGCCAACCTTTAATTCAGCTAGCATACACATCGAAAAAATAGGAAAAGAGAGAGAGAGAGAATTGAAAAGCACGCATTTCTTGTGTGGGTATAGAAAAGTAGTTGATTCTGAATTTTTTTCGGTTGAAAGAACTGATCATTAAGAGGCATTAAATAGAAACACAATAGAATAGAATCTTGCCTAAACATCACTATAACTATAATAGATTGAATAGGAATGAACATAACGTATGAGAAATACACCAGGTATGTGAAGTATTGTTGGCAGCTAGTTTAGGTATCATTCATTGCTGTTACAACCACCCACATTTAAAATAAAAAAATTCTTCGTTTCTCATGCTTGTCAAAATTTCAAACTGACACATCTATTTTGATTCAGTTTCAATGTTTAATTGGCCACATGCTGGTGTTCCTTTTATATTTACCTCGACAAAAAATTTACCGGTATTATATAGAAAGAATAAAGAAAAAAACAACAACAATAAAACGGTTAGGTATAATTGTTTGTAATTAAAATTGGCTGACAATAATGAGAATAGACAAGGACAAACCCTACTCTCTAACCACTAATTAAATCGTCATTATTACAATTTATCTACACAAAAACTAATTAATTGTATTAACCGGGAATTAAGCAATGTCCATATTTTCGGGGTAATATCAGATTTTTAATTAGCTGTCAAATATACCAAATTGCGTTTGACGGTTAATTATGTTTATGAAATCGATATGAACCAACCAGGGCCTGTATTATCTGCTTACAGTGTTATTTAACAATACAACAGCAGCAGAAGTAGAACAGACAGAGATGATGATGATGATGATGATAATGAAAAAATTAAAACAAAAAAAAAGCAACGTAATTAATAATTAAATTTTGCAGGGAAATAAATAAGGCTCACAAAAATTATGTTGGTTGAAACTCATTTAGTTTTTAATTAAGATTATGGCTATTTACTTGAACCCAACCACAATTTAATGTTTTTAGTTAGATTGGGGCTCTCCTGTTGTTATTGTTATTATTATTTTTATTTTCGATTATACACGATTCTACACTAGTAATCTAGTCAAGTCCACACCCTATCAATGAAACAACGAAACTACAACGAGTTCCATCAAAACAAAACGTTGAGGATGAAAGAGAACTTATATTCTTTTCATTTGTGAGAGAGTTTTACGTTTTCTCTCCTCTTCAACCAACTTGTTGATTTACCGTGAAATTATGTCATTGTTCCAAATTCATTCGTGAACAACTCTCTTACTCATCTTTGTTGGTCTTTTTTTCTTTTCAATTTTTTCCGTTTGTCTCTTTTTGGTATAGTTGATTGTGAGAAACATACAACTAAAATGAGAGATCCCAACTATATATTGCAAAATTTAAGTCATTAGTTTCGGACCTTGAGTCTAGAGAATGTTTATGCAGCGTATCGTGCAAAATACTGGAAGACAGTTGTAAGGTCAATAACAGTAATGTAAAACTTGTTCTAAAGTTTGACCATAAGGGTAGTCAAACTGGACATAATCAAACTTAAAGGGTGAATTTATAGTTGCCCCACTACAGTCATAGTATTTCATCCGTTGAAAAGAGCTTCACTGTACTTATATCAATCAAATGTCTGACATCTTGTTTAGTTGTATTGGAACCATATATCGGTAGAATCTTCGAAATAGGTACATAGGGGAAAAACAAGCATTAACCAATCTTGCGTCTTTCATATAAGTTGAAGTGAGAGCGAGAGAAACACCATCAGACCGCGTGTTTTGTTTCCGTCTCACTTCAACTTATTTGTAAGCCATAAGATTGGTTAATGCTTGTTTTTCAGCAATGTATACCTATTTCGAAGATTTTTGATTTGATTGGTCTGACTTGTGTAAACAACAAGACTAGAATAATTAAAACAGTTGTTCATTTAAATGAAGGTGCCCATTAGAATAGGTTTCACTGTATAATTTTTTAATGTCTGGTCTCTTGAACAATATAGAGTGAGAGCAATAGCTCTATCAGTTATATTGAAATGTCCAAAACAGGGTCTATTAGCTCTGCATAATAGCCAAGCAATGTCAACTGCATGCTTCAATGCCATAAAACACTAGGAAAATCGACATATTAAATTGAGAGGATTTTCTATATTATCATCATCTCTTAGTTAAAAAAAACAAACAAATAATAATAAAACGAACAAAATACGAATAAATTGAAAATTCGCCAATTCAATCTTGTATTTTCAATTAACGATGATCGTATCTTAATAATGAGATAGCTTGTTGTACATCATATTACAATCATAAAACAATTTGCTTATAAAGAAACAATAATTAACTTGTAGGTACTGTTATTAATTTGAAAAAAAATTAAAAATAATCAAAAAGTTATCGTACGCTTTCTCTCTCTCCCTATTTATTATTTTAATAACCATATAGGCGTCTAATACGAAACTCCTACTCTCAGAATCTGATTTTGTAGAGTTTATAGTTAAACAACTCGACTCTAGGATTGATTGACATGTAAGCAATAATTAGTTTATTAATTGCGAACCTTGGGTATATCCTGCGATTAATATCGATCCTTCTCTCTATCTATCCCTTTCTATAACATAATATATTATATTAACTTTCATTTGTTTAATTAAACAACAAACTATTTAATGAGTTACTTGCTCGATAATTAGCAAGTTATTTAATCGAAATTCTAGTACAAATGTTAGTCATTAATTATTAATTACAACACAGTAATTAATAGATGGTGATCTCTTTCGGTTTTTTTTTTTCGGTATAATTTAAAAAACAAAATTGTTTTCTAGTTATGTAGTAATTCGCAGAAAGGTTAGTCAACTCGGACTTAAACAACGACCTCTTCGGAATCCATCTCAGATTGTCATCAGAATTCGTGTTGAATAAAATAGACGACATTCAGTCTCTGTCAAACTAATGTAACATAAATATTGTTATAAAATATGGTTGGTATATGATCTACCATACATATAAACAAAACATCTAATTTTTGCAGAATTCATGCAAACATCAAATATAGTTATCCTAGTGTGACTTGATGAGTTGATAGAAGATTTGTGTGATAGATGTTTTTTTTTTTTGATAAAAATTAAATCACAATGTAACAATATTTAAGTGATATTTTGTGAACGAGGAGTGTAACGAACTGACTATGTAAATAAAGTGAAATAATTTATTTGAAAGCAACAGAATTGAAGTGGGGAATAGAAAGAGAGAGAATAAGCGTAGGGCATCAGCTTGCTAAATAATGAATAAACGAAAACAAAAGAAGTAATCAAACCATATTTAAAATTTAAATATCTCAATTAAAGCAACACAATATACATTTCCATGTTAATTGCAATCTCCACCTGCTGCATTCTCGTGTAATCTTCCAAGCTAATCGATATATTTTTATTATCAGTCTGTATTCCGCACTCCCCAAAAAAAAAACTATAAGATTTAATATATTTCCGAAATATAAGGGTTGTTTTCTTATCAAATCATTATCCCTATATTGTTATTATTATTATTATTATTGAACGAAATAGCTTAGAATGGCTAGGTTTTGCACAATAGTCATTCGCCTATTATTATACTGCCACCAACCAACCCCTCTTTCGTGCGTCTCTCTTTTGCCAAATTAGGGGATTAAATTTATTACCTGTCCTAGTCATTTCTTTCTCTAATTTATATATATCTATCTCGTTTGTTCCCATTACGTTGTTGGTATACATATTTCGTAAATCAATTGCAGCCATACCACTACTATTATTCAATTTTCGTTTGCACTCACTATAATAATATTCAATTTAGCCATATTGTGTGTGTGCTCGAATTGCGCCTATTTATATATGAATATATCGAAATTGTACAGCTCAATTAATAAATATGACTAAATTACAGTTGAATGAATTCTAAATAAGTCGTCATTTATTGTTTTATAATAAAAATAAATTATTATTTATGTTTAATTAAGAATTTGTTTAGATTTTCATAATTTTATATACGTATACCTATCTACCACAATAGAAATATTATATCATAAATTCTTTAAATATTTCAAATCTACTCACGTCCGTCTTTCTGTGTGTACCCATTTCTACTATAGTTATAATAATGATACACCTTTCACGGACGGGACGTTCCGTGTCTCTCAAATCAAACAGAACCGTATATTTATTTTTGAGTCGTGGGTACGGGGCGTATCATCATCATCATCATCAATAATATACAAGATATCTACCCTTAAATTTTCCAGTAACTTTCAAGATTCTATAAACATAAAATTTCTAAAATTTCCAATCATAACATCGAATAAAGTAATTTTAGATTTTACTTTTTCTAATTTTAAACGATCTGTTTATTAAAGCTTCAATATTTCATTTTTTCAAAATTTTAAAAAGTTTGGTGTATTCAATAATAATAATAAACCAGGTTGGAGACGACGTGTTCGAGGGAGGAATAACAACGTCTACCAACCAGAAAGAAAACCGGTTGGAGGTCGACACAGTGCAAGCCACAATGCACACACAGAACACGTGGGAGTGGAGAACACAGGACAACACACATAGCGTATCCGTTTGGTCTTTTACAAAGGAATGTAGCCGGTTTACCTAAACTTGCAAATCGGATTCAACAATTAATTTTCTCCCCTAAAAAAAATACGATTTTTTGACGGACACATCCTGAGTGTGAGAATATTTGCTTAGTAATGATGATAATGTTGGTGATTATGGCGATGAGTGGACGTTAACCAGGTGAAAATTGTTTTGTTGTTGTCCAAACTACTCACAATATAGAGTTAGTTTTTTTTTTTTGAAAGTGAAGAAAGTCGTAATGTGGGTGTTTTTAAGTGTGAGTTCACATGTCCGTGAAGAGATAGTATCACGCCTACATATCCGGTAATATGTCTTTAGTTCAAGACAAGCACTCCTTAATTATCTAATTTTACTACAGTAACAACAATTTAGTAATTTTTACGTCTAAACATTTCCAATAAATTGACATTGTGTTAAATATTGTTTTAATCAGAATGTTGGTATTAATTATGCTTTCAAAAGGGGGGCCGGGCCTAAGAAATACGAAGAATATCCATTTTATAAAAGCAATAATCTTCATTAATTCCAAATTACAATCAACGATAACGATCTTTTTAATTATTTTTAATTGATAATCAACTTATCTGTCTATATGGTGAATGTTTAAGGTAGATTGTGTTGATGGGTTATTTGTAACAGGTCATCCATATTGATTGTCAATAAACAATTAACCGTAGTCGGTTGGCCTGTCTCCCTAGTGGTGACCGCAAGGCGAGTGACATTAGCGATGCGACACCAAGTTTGTGGCTAAATGCCTTCAACTGGCGGTTATCCGCTATTACAACGTAATCTTGTTAGGGCCACCAAGTTCCGGTTAATATATATACATGTGTGTATAAGGAATACGGATACACAAACACACACACATCTACCATATAATGTAGAGGTCAGAAACTGTAACGGTCCAGTACCGGAACTGGTCCTTCTCTCTACTCTCTAACTACCGGACTGATAACATTCTACACATTTGACCATCTCTTCAATCTTTGTCTCTTGTTTCTACCCTCCTAATAAAATCGTTTGTGTACCATAACAAGAACAATGAAAGCATGTTGTGGGCGTAGGCAGGATGGGTTTAAAGACTATACATACTACTACAACTACTACTACTACCACCACCGTTACTCCAACAAACTTTCTACTTGTTATCTAATTAGTAGCTCTTGTTCCACAGCACGATGTCTTTATAACTACTGGATTCAATTGGAATTCCGATAAGCTTCGGGAATTTCGCTATCTGAACCTGTTTGTTATTGTTGTTGGTTCTTGATTCTGATATTCGGGCTAATGTTGTTGTTGGTCTATTCTTATCTTAACATCACTTATTTTAGCATCAATAGTAAACATTTAAATTTATCTAAATTGTTTTGTTGTCACCATTATGCCAATAGCGTTAATTTGCAAACAAGAGTGTGTTAATTATATAAAATATATCCATGGGCAGTTTATTTACAAAGTTGAAATAGTTCGGAACGATCAATTGATCAAGTTGTTTGATTCTTAAATACCTGGTCCGTGTGACTATCAATAAATTGTAATTCTCAAGTATAAAACATCGTCATTATTATACACACAACTAGAGAATGTATACGGTTGAACGAATATCAAGTTCTGGTTTCATTGCACGTAGAATTGTAGCAGTTCATCTGGGATACAAACAGGTGTTCCGGTAATACCCACAATACCGTCAACAACATTCTACGTTTCTTAACTATTACTGTATCACACCAATCATGAGTAAAGTATGTGAATCTTTTGCTTACAATTTCAAACAATTACATCTCATAGACTAAATACAATAAGTTAAATGTTTACACTAATGTGATAAGAAACCTCAATAATCATTGAAGTAATTCAACGGTTTATCGTTATCGATCACACAATCAAATACAGAATTGCCAACAACAAAATTAGACAGTTCAAATTGCTGTTATTATTACAAGCAATGATTGTAAATAGACTGGTAAATGTTTGGAAAAAACAATAATCAAGAATAATTTAAGTGAATTCACGCGATCTATTCGAGACTCGTTTTTTTTCTTTCATGATTAAACTAGCGTTAAATTATCTGATTGTTTCTTAAACGAATAAAAGTATAAACTAGACGAAAAATAATAATAATAATAATGATAATAATAACAAAAAAACGTAATAAAATAATGATAATAATGGAAAAAGAAGAAGCAACAGAACAACAGAATCAATTACCAACAGGAAACCCTCGAGGATGAATTTTTATTGTACTAAAACAAAACATTTAATTATGTTTTGTGCTTTGCAATGAAATTAGTTTTTGTATTAACGTTTACGAGGAATTAATTACTGTCTTAATTGATTTTCTTGTAGTCTTAGTTTAATTTCTCCTTTGAGGTTTAATACGAGAAAACTCTTATTGTATTTTTCCATTCTATAAAACGATTATCTATCCAAATATAGGGATTCTTTCTTTACCGAAAAAAGAAAAATAACCTAGAAGAGATTAACAATAAGAAAAAAAGAAGGTGGGTAGGTTTTGGAAATTTATTAAGAAAACTGCAAAGTCTCTCATTATATTGGTGATTAAACTTTTCTTTATTTTATATTTTTTTCGGTATTATTTTGCTGGTTAAAATATAATAGCGTTGATTGAGCTGGTCGAAATTATAATTTTTGATCTTTTTGTTGAATAGAATTTCCGGTGGTTGATTTTTAACTTGATTAAGTATCGGATCAATGGCCAATATAGAAAGGTAATTGGAATATATATTGGAGAAGATAAACCGTAACTGATTTACAGAAAACGAAATCTTTCTCAAGACCATCAAATAAAAACAATCATTAATCGACTGTAACTCCACTCTTTAGTTATAAGTTAATATAAGATACTAGTCGAGGGATATTTAAACAAAATTGGCATTTTAAATTAGCTCTAATTTTTTTTGTCTTTTTGTTTTTTATTATTATTATTTTTTGAAGAGCTTTAATAATTCCAAGGGAAATATAATTCTGTGTGGCATTATGCGGGTTTTTATTTTCCTGAAACTAGGGAATAGTAGCTATCCTGTTACATTATACTGTAACAATGGTAATTTGCAATCGCGGGATTGTTGCAGATGAATTCCGAATTTAAAATTGCAACTTGTTTGTTGGTTTTTTTTTTTGAGTGTGTGTCTCTGTGTGTGTGTATCTTCTAATATTTTCTTTGTTGTTATATTATTTTCTTACAACAGTTGTGTTATAAATTATAGCAAGTTTAATTTAGTGAAAAGACAGCAGTATTAGAAAAGTAAAGTATAGCTGTAGTGACCATTAGATGAATCTAATCGAGATTTCGTATTTTTCAGGAAATTGAATTCAGATAGAAGTGATCAGGTGATTGGACAGTTTTATAGGGGCGGTTACTAGGAGTATCAAAAAAAAATACAGGGTTATCTCTAGTTTATTGTAATAGGTACAAACCGATAAGAGTGTTCGGTATGAATATGTAAATTTGCTGTATGGTCGATTAAAGTGGCATGTGAGCTTACAGATTAGCTTAGATTAAAGTTCACTAACATATTACTATATAGTTACTACCACCAAAACTACCCACTCATCAAAGTCAAGTTGACTTGAAATATATAAGCAAATATTTACATAATTTGGCATTTTTCTCGAGGTGTAGTCTTTTGAAAAGATGATCATTTACATAAGAAACTGGTGCAGATAGAAACGTAACGGCGATACAAATGTAACTCTTGATACTTACAGTCCAGCTTTGATGTTATAGGGATAAGAAAGTTTCTTTTTCTTTTTTTCTTCTTTTTTTTTAAAAAAAAATACATCACTTTATGCCGGATGTTGTAGTAATAGTTTTCTCTTTCTAAAAGTAGAAACAATGTTTGAATAGTAAATGCGAATGGCCCGTTTCAGGTGTTACTTTCATGACCAAACGCGCACATCCAACGAGCAAATAAGTGATGAAGACCAACTCCGAGCAATATTAGCATATTTTCTGTGTTCGTATCCAGATGTTGCCATCGTACTCGTTCTACTGTAATATTGACGAATGACTCACACAATGTAATTGAATATGACGATATAGACGAAAGAGATGTTGTCAAAATTGTGTCCAAAACAAAACAAAAAATCTCTTTCCATTATTGTCATTATTATTTCAGGAACGGAAAACGAAACACTTCATGAACGACTATTAACTGTAACTGAAACATACTTTTCATATGGTAGTTTCATTGAAAGTGACAGTTGATTTCAGGGTAAACCTTTTTTTTTCCTTTAGTGTTTGGCACTTGGCAGCACAATGATATTTCTATATTTATACATCAACTTCTTGACGGAAAATCTTCATTTCCGGTCTAATTTTCGATTCTTTTTTCCGATTATTGGATATATTTTTAAAGTTTTAAATAATAAAAAGACGGAGAAAATTCTATTGGGTATGTTTCTTCCATATATAGATATATTGTCATGTATACCACCACACACGATTATTGTAAAGACACGCAACTCACGTGTGTTTGTGTGTTTTGTGTCACGCACAACAAATAAGACATCAAAAGGTGGTAGCGGTGGCGGTATTTATCAACTTTCCGTAATTCATACTATATTGTTGATAAAAGTTTTACCGTTCTTATTCCTGGAAGTGTGGGGCCGTTTCTGGTTTTGTGCTCATTATAAAGTCAAGGTCGTTACTTGGGGTATTTCTACCTCTCTACTACCCTTTGTAAGGGTACTACAACTACCCCTTTTTCTATACATTTTTTCCGTATCGTTTATTTATTTAAAAATAGATAACTTTGCACATCATTTATATCACGATTGTGCTTATATAAATTGTAAATATGTGTAAAATCGGTAAATTCGATAGATCTATCGTTGAGGTCTATGGTTTCAAGTTCCCAATACTTGAACCGTTTCACCCTACCTCTCTACTACAACATTCCCTAGCTAGTAGTTCTAATAGGGTGGCATCCCCCTGTTGTAGTCTTCAAGTTCTCCACAATTCACAAATTGCTTTCCAATACCATTCTCCCTCTAGAGTCTAGAGTTATATACAGACATGTTGTCGTTTATATTTTCTCTATACATGTGAGTGTTGGTGTTTAGATGATACTTTATTAATAAAATACTTTAACGATTAGATCTAATCTTGTGTTAGAAACATGTGTTTGTATTACAAAATAATAATAATTAAATATTAGAAATTCGATAATTATTAATTATTCAAATTGTATAATGGATTACTGTAAAATTTTCGTAAGTAGGTTATTTTCTTTTTTATATTTATTTGTTTGTTTGTTTGTTTGTTTGTTTTTAATAATAAAAGCTTTCACCGAAATTTTCTATTTAATAAATTTCGGTCAATTGGTTTCATGATTAATTTTGCTATATCAATTTATTTGTCATGTTGTAAAATTAATGATTGAATTCTTCCTCTAAATATCCATGACATTTCAATAATTCTTTTCGAAATCAAATTAATTCTCTTCATTATTTATATTTGTTTCTAATCTGATAAAGAGTTGATTTCAATTATACAACTGTTCTGTAAGTTAATTTTCAGTCGATGTATTAGTCAAACATGTGTCTGCTTTGGTAAGAATTTACCTGTGTCCAACACAACATCCCAAGATTCTTTATTGTATAAGTATTCTTTTGAGAATCATGCAGGTATAAAGGCCGTATTTGCCATGTATAGTAAACCAAAATTGAATTGGTTGGCTTGACTTGAACACATTAAAAGTGGTAGTAGTAGTTTTCTTCAATCAGATTCTCAATATTATTTTACTATTCGTTGGTGTTTTGACCAAGTCAAGTTTGGTTTACTGTAATATGAGATTACCAGTGGATACAGTTTGCGATTTTTCTAATAAATCTACAATTCTTTTATTTAAGCCGTCTTTATTAAAATTCGGTGATTTATTTAAATTTGACGCAATAAAATAATAATACTTTCCCCATATACAGTTGTGATTTATAACGTTATTACTGTATGTATGTACTAGTAGTAGAGGAATACGTTTCAACAAAACATTTTCTAAAAATGATTCATATATATTTTGAATGCTCTCTATATACATATATGTATGATTAAATAACATAAATTGTACAGACATTACAAATATAAGCAATATTACATTACAATAAAAGAGGGGGTTCGACAAATTATTTTCCAGAAGGGATGGTTAGAACGATCATTCAAAGACTGCGTGAGGGGGTAAGCCGGGAGAAACTTGATTTTTTTCCAGTACAGGGAACAGTAATTATGTTACAGTATCAAGGGTAGGTAATTGCTTTTTAAAGCTCTCCCTCTTCTACCTACATATCGCCTGCAAAAAAAAGAGACTCAGAGAAGGTTTGAAAAAAAAAACACACACAAATTTAACGCTGAAAAATTATGCTTTAATTAAATTTTACACGAAATCAACCAAATTTTGGTTTTTGTGTTTTTATAGAAAAATTTCTACTTGAAATTTGAATCTTTATAAAGTTTTACAACAACAACAACAACGAGAAAACAACTAACAGATCCTTTTAATTGTTCATTATATGGTTCCTAAGTTACTTTTAATGAAGATTAATCCATTATTTTGATTAAAATCATCTCAACAACAATTTAAAGTTTTCTCATAGCGTGCGTTGTTTTATGTTTATACGGTAAAGTATCCTAAAATATCAATTTAGATAATATCTTGATATCGAAATATGAAAATAATTACTTTTTATAATAAATGATGTGAATAAAACATTAGGGTGATTACATATCGTTATTATTGTTTGAACTCTCTTCAGATTTTCTGATATAGATTTAATTATAAAAAAAAGCAACAACAAAAAGTCCACATGTGGATGGTAGGTAGCGTGACGTATTTTATTAACTGTCTAACAAAACAAATTTGATTAATTTCTTGTTTCAATTAATAAAGGTACAGTCATGACAGATTATAATGCTTGGAATTAATGAATATTTATTTAAATTTGATTAATTTTTTAAAGATTAAAACAGGTGGAGAAAATTCGTTCATTTCGCTTGACTAAACAGGAAGAAATCTAATGAATTTCTAATTAATTCGATCAAAAGGATAAAAAATTAAATAAAACCAATTCATTTCTATTAAATTTCATTTGTATCTTTTGTCTACAATAAACACAATCCTAAATAGTAGTTTGGAAATAATTGAATCAAAATTAATGGTCCATTTTACCGTTGGCAATGGGACGAACAGCTCTTCTCCACTTTTTTTTTTTTTGCTATAGTTGTGTTGTTATACACAACCGCCCTCTTGGTCTCACCGACTGGCGTCAGTTTCCAACAAAGCCAATCTCAGCAGAGCTAAAATATAAGTTTGTAGGTAAACCACCTTACGACTGTGTTATTATGTCGGTAAGTGGACCTACAAATTACATATAGCCTTGGACTTGCTATATGTATAGGTATATATGTGTAGACGATTGCCGTAAATAATGTCTGGGCTTGGCATGGAGGGTTGAAAAACCTATACATTTTCCTCAAAAATAAAAACAAAAAAGAGAATACACATAAAATTAGATAAATGATGTTGTTGTGCTAATTTCACGGTAGAATCGAGAGATTAAACTAATTTAATTGAAATCGTAACTAGAATAAATCCTACAGGAAAAATCTCTATTCAGGATGATTGTTTGGAATCATGTAATTTTCATTTGATTAACTCGTGAGATAAAAGCTCCTCTCTCTCTCGTTCTCTGTTTTTCAGCGTTGTATAAAGTGCATAGATCATAGTGTTACGTTCATTTTTAGATGATACAAGCTTGATATAGATTGCCACGGCCAATTGGGTGTTATTATTGAGTTATCCTAGGATTATTATTTTCTTTTCGTTCAACGTTATTTTTTAAATTTATTTTTCAAACAACGATACAGTATAAACGAGTCACGATAATTTCATGATGAGATTTATTGAGATTTATGATTATAGACACAAGATATATTTGTATTTTTTTTTTCTCTCTATTGTTGCAGGTTTAAATCACTTGATGTTCTGGATGATTTAAAAAATCCACAATAAAACTATCATCGGTATCTGTTTTTGTGTTAGTCCTGTGAGCGCTCCTGTAGGCGCTATTACCGCCAAACTGGCAGCCAGCGCTCTTGCAGCTATGAACCCTCATTACCATCCTTATGGAGGTCCGGAGTTAACGTCTCCGCATCCTCCATCACCGGAAAACAACAATTATCATCCTGGCCATCCTGGACCTGGAGGACCACACAGTCGTATGCATCCCACAAATGGTCATGCTATTGGACAATTAGGTAATTGTTGCGCAATTTCTATTAATATTTACAATTTGTAATTGTAATTCTATTTTTATTTTGTTTACAGGTCATTCAGCTGGTTCACATGAAGGCCATCCACACAACCATCATCAACATCCGTCGTTTGGTGGTGGTCCGCCATCTGACGGTCCCCGTCATCAACATCATAATCCTAGCAATAATAACAATAATAATAACAATATGAACTTGAAAGTATGTGGAGGGTGTGGTGCCAAAATTGCTGAACGTTTCTTTCTACATGCATTAGATAGCTATTGGCATAACAGCTGTTTAAAGTGTTCGTGTTGCGCGGCACTTCTAGCGGACCTTGGAGCTTCATGTTTTACAAAAGGTGGAATGATCCTTTGTAAACAAGATTATACGAGGTAAGAACTACGATAAAGCTAATATTTATTGTTTTATCGCATTCTATTTAAGATTATTGTCTTTTTTTTTGCAAAAAAAAAAAAATGTTGATAATGGTGTGAATGTGAATATAGTTTTCACATTTGCCAGTGTATAGTCGTTGTTTCTGAAGGGGTTGATCGATCGATACAAGTCGTGTCGGCGCGTATTCAACTTATGCTAATAAATTAGACGGTTCTAAACAGACCGCAATGCAGATCGATGCACTATCACACGCCACAAAAACAATCTAATCACGATTTTACTAACGGTCTCATTAATAATAAACCGTATAGAATTATTGTTAATCAATATATCATAAATTTTCGTATGAATATGGATAAAACTGAAAATTACTACCTTCGTAATCGGTATTTGAATCAATGATAGTACAACAATAATGTCGATTTGGGGAAATCTAAAGAACCACTTTTAAAAAAAAAAAACGACGATTAAGAGTAGGGGTGTCGATTAGCATTCACTTAGCGCGCTCGCTTTGTCAACGCTACTTCGTTAAATCGTTTCACATACACTTCAATCATCGCTGAAAGACGCTTAGTAAAGAACATCAAACGTAAGTGGTTTTATGAAAACACGTTATTTCAAATAAACAAAATCTGACAAAGAACAAATACCACAATCAACTCTGTTCGATTTCTTCTATTAAACCACTAATCTGTAGTTTGCATTTCTGATTCATCAATTAAAGCGTTATTGTTTTTATAAGTTTTTTTTTTTTGTATAAATCGTAATATTTTTGACAAATAAAAATCACAGAGGATTGTGGTCCTGTAACGAGATGTGTATAGCGTTGACAATGACGATGATGATGACACAACAGCGCTGAATCTCTTTATAACGCCTGTACTCGATTACACGAATACTGATTTAAATGCAAATTTAAAATGTCTTTCAATTTATAATCTTATTTCTGTTAAAATTACTCCATTATGAAGGTTGATGATGTTGTCGTCTTTCCGCTCCCTCTTTATCCTGAAGACGAAAAGTGGATTGAACCGCAATACGCTAATTGGTTGTCGATATCGGGATAACAGATAATTCTCAATTTTACATGACAATGATAACAACGATTTCGTCTTGTATGATTGTTCTTTTCAGTCTTCTTTTTTATTTGAAGTTTTAATCGTTTAATCAGATTTCATTTTCTTTCTTCTTTCTCTTTCTCTTTTTTTTCTGTTTTTATTAAGCAACCAGAGAATGCAGTAATTATGTTTGATTTTTAATGAAGTTTAAGATGGAATTCCTTATGGTCGCTTTTTGATATAATAATTTATCTAACTTTTCACACAAATTGCAGTTTTGTAACCCCCTGATCATTACGGTTGGCAAAAAGTCAAGAGCAAGCACGTGAATTTCACCTCATTAAAACTTGGTACTTGGCGGCAAATCTTTTATGTAAAAGAGAGAACATTCAACTATAGATTGTTACCAGGCTTTGGTATTTTAATAAATTTACTTGGAGCCTTTCTTAAGACGCAAAGTAAATATTTTTAAAACGTCGTTTATTTTTGTTAAAGAATTTGTAGTTTGATAATTGAATAGGTTAACGATTACATGTTTAGTTGTGTGCGTGATCATCACCACTCCAGTATATACAAATTCGATTTGATGAATGTAGAAGGTGTTAGGATTAGATTGGCACAATCGCTCCAAGCACTAGGTTGCATCCAATCAACCCATCGAATGCACTAAGGCAACCTCAATCAGATCGAATGCGGTTTTATGCGCACTTCTCACTTTACGACACTCAACAAATTGAGTTTTCGTCGAAACAATAATAAATTGTGTCCGGTGACATGGGTCTTGATAATCCTAAGGCGGCAATATCTGGAAGTCTCTTCTTTATTCGTTGTTGTTGTTTTCGGTGTAGTCGTCGTCGTCGTTGTCAGTGTTGGAACGACTTATGAGAGAAAACCAGAGTCACGTGCAGACGGTGAGCCCGCTTCGGAATGACAGACGTGAACATAATTTGACAGCAAATAAGAACAGGGGGATGGAAATGATTGTATGAGGGGAGAGAAACGATTAGATAATCTAATAGAAACTGCCATGTCACAAGGAGGTGTTGGTCGGAAATACCGCCTGCAAATACTGATTGCCTTTACATAGACGAGACTTGCTTGCTTGCTTGCCTGACTGCCACCTCGTCAACGCTTAATTGTTCGACTTTCTGTTCTGTTTTACATTAAACATTATTTCAATTTGTACTCGTAGTCTTCTTTGTCTGTTTTAATACGCCTTATTAAACGTTAACTTAGTGGCGAGTAATCAACAACAAACAAGTAAATTGTAAATAATGGGGTAGAATTTAAAGATTTATTTTAAATTTTGCTGTTATTTAACAATATAATGGAAGACCACTAATCTATTAGTAGTGTAATTTATTTTTAAGCTAATGTTGTTATTCAGTTTATCATTAAAAGGCAATTTTTTGTTAAAAATTGATTAAGGTATTAAAAGAAGTAATTTTCTTATGTTTCTCCTTCTCTGTCTTACTCCTTGAAATTCAACAAATTAAAATGGGCAATTCGATAAGATAATGGCCCACCCGGCATGTTAATTAAATTACTTTCACTTCTCTACAAGAATATCTTGAATGTATTGTGAAAACAAATTAATACATCAATTGCTTTTTCCATCGTTTCGGCTTTCTCATCATGACAACACGTTGATTCATCTTGATGGAATACCTAGGGCATTAATGTTTAATTAGAATATTTCCTCATTAACATTGATATCACTCCGCCCATTTTGAATCTTTAGATCAGCAGCAACATCGGCAGTAGTAGTAGTAGCACAAGTAGTAACAGCAGCAGCAGCAAACCATTAGGCTTCATTAGTTTAGTTAATGTTTTAAATTATTAGCGAAGGCTGCCGACAATTAAAATTTACCAAAGTAATTGCACCATTTTCTAAATTAGTCCATTAATGTCCTACCATTTTCGTCAATAATAAAAGCCGCATGCCGCATCAAATCTGTGGCTTTATTTCAAACGGTCTTAAAACAAATTGCTTTACGAAAATTTTAAAGAACCTACCCATTTATGAGCAATTGGAATAAATTTTGAGATCACGTTCTGAATAGAACTCTAAATTTCGTATCTCCTATTTGATGTCTGAACACGGACTGGTGTGCAGTAGTCGAACACGGACAACATTGGTTAGTAAGAAAAGGTAGAGAGAAGGCGCCGCCGGTAGCGTCGTCAATCTCTCTTTCTCTCACTCTTATTCCCTCTATCTGTATATGTATATGTATGTATGTATGTGTGGAGACTCTAGGGAACAACTGCCTAACTCGATTCCAGGCCGCGCCGCCGGGGGCCTCAATCAATATAAGCGTCGCGGCAGGGACCAATTACATGCCCACTTTCCTTCTAACACCGTTTGCATACATTTCCCTAAAAGTGTGCGACAAAGACTCTTTATTTCATTCATTCTCTTAAACATCTTTTAGTGATTTCTGTCAGCCGCGCAATTTCACTTTTATACTCAATATTAACACGTTTTAGCAACGTTAAACTTCCACCAAATCTTTACCCTCTAACAGCATGCTTCATGGGAAGCGCGTGGTATTATTGTTTATTTTGGCAATAACGCTATTATTAGAAGAAAAAAAAAGGGGAAAAGTGAAAAATATCATTTTACAAAAGTGACTACATTTTCAAAGATTAGTTAACCGGTAATGTGCATCTTGGTGTCGCTCTAAAAGCTCTAGATGTCATTAAGATATCCAAACTATTTTGCAACTTACAGTGAAACATATTGGTGCTTTTGTTAATTATACGTTAATTAACTATTTAACTTTTTCTTTGAGAATCACTAGAACATAGCAAAAAGTTGAAAAACAATTTACAGATCTGGTAATTAGTCGAGTTTAATGTGTTTTTGATCTTTTTTTTTCCTCTCCTGCGTTTACATTGGAAGCTTTTGAATTGAGTACCTGTTTATTAGCAATTATTCTAGATTTTAGAAATAGTTCGAATTACTTTGTATTGCTATTTGTGTATACCTACATACCTATTTGTATATACACAAACATCAAAAGTTATTTATAGTCGATAGTAGAATAAGGGAGAAAACTGAAAGCGCGCTTTAATGAGAAGTGGGTCCTAGCTTAATTGGCTTGGATAGTTGCAATTATCAGTAAGCGCAGGTCTTATAATAATAAACATAGCTAATAAAGTAAACAGAGTTGGTCTGTTTAAGTATGCGCATATAATAAATCCTCAACTTGTTCTAATTGGATGGATGTTTGACAGACACACTATGTTTACATTGGCTATCTTTTAACTAGATTTGTCACCAAAACGACGGTCAACTTAGAATATTGTGCTTATCTTAAAACACCAGAAGGTATCAAGAACTTAGCAAATTACTATAAAGTCAATCAAACTTCAACATAAATTATACGACTTTTTCTTCTTAAAAGACAAACCATCTACTTCCTATACGAATAATGTTAGTCAGTTGTTCCTTTTGTCAAATGGGAATTTGCATTTACCGGATTGTTAATGCAAAGTGGGTGCATTAATCAAGAGTACCGGCCACAGTGACAGGGTAGTTGGGGGCTGATGTGATTAAAACACTAGTACACGGCAGCTAATTAATTTTATGCAACGCCACACTTGAATAGCTCTCATAATGAATACGCTTTTGATGGTTTTATTTTATTTATATAATATATATATTTTTTTAGAGTGGAACTTATACATGATCAAATTGATTGACGGCTCATGCTGTGGTTCCGTCTACTAATTACTTTCAGTTTGCCATCGAGGACTTTATTAATTAAAAGTCGTTTCAGGCGTTTAAAAGGCACTCACGGACGGTGGAATATAAAAGAAACCAGGGGGAAAATGAAATGTATTTATAGAGGGTGCGACCAAGTATTGACCTTTACACTTTAAACAAAATTACCACACCTCTTCCATCCCCCCAGATCGCGGACATCTATTGAGGATTGTTTCGATTAAATGAGAAGAAAAATCATAATGAAGCTATAAACTTGTAGTGTGTAGTAATCAATCTGTAGAAACTCTATTGGAAATAGTTGCAACGCCTTAAAATAGTCTTAAATCGAAAAGTGAAAGTTAAATTATAATTAATCGATTTGTTTTTTTTTTTGGCAACTTTGTTTCTAATTAAATGAATAATTTCTGAACATTTTCAACATGAGATTTAACAAATTAAACGTTTCGTAACTAATAAATGTTGACCAGATACGTGTTTGTCTGTGTTAATAAAGCATCTAGATCCGAGAATAGCCCTTGCAATCAATCCACCTTCTCATCCGTGGTATAATCTAATTAACAGCACAACTAATAATTTTCTCAGTACAACGTGACTATAATTGGATTCGTTAATCAGAAAGTGCCCGCGGATAATCGCGGTATTTTCCACAATGTAAGATACTTCTAATTAAAGTGAACCAGAGATATCTGAAGGGGATATATAACAAGGGGGAAATGAGTAACAATGAGAAACGAATTTATTCCACATTACAACTACATCTAGTGTTAAATTGTCGAGTTTTATTGTATATTTTTTTTCTTCTTATTGTCTACAGGTTGTTTGGAAATTCAGGAGCGTGTTCGGCGTGCGGTCAAATAATACCAGCTAGTGAATTTGTCATGAGATCTGGTGGACCATCATCACAACAACCAGGAGCACCGTTACATGTTTTCCATTTAAAATGTTTCGTATGTAGTAAATGTGGTGCACCATTAGTACAAGGTGACCGTTATTATATGTTAGCTGGTAGTTTAGTATGTGAACAGGATTGGCATAAATTATTAAAAAATTCAGCATCTACACCGGCTGTACGTAAAGGAAAAGTTGGACGACCACGTAGGAGTCGTGACTGAATAGAAGATAACTTTCAAGACGCATCAGGTGAGGAATTTTTTTCACTTTCGTCCACATATACAATGTTAACAAAATAAAACAGAAATGGTTGTATGGTGGTGGTGGTTGTTTTTGTTGTTATTTTTAAAAATTCTACTTAATTTTCGCTTGAGCAAATTTTAAATTAATTCAGTATAAACGTAAATAGCCCCATTTTCGTCGATTAACAATGTTCAGCTCCGGGCGGCAATTCTGCAAGTTTCCCGGAGTAGAAATGAGTCTAAAAGCTCTTTAAAGCGCTTGCTTCCATTTGATATTTAAATGCGTTTAAAGTATTGTTTTATGTTACAAATTTAATGCGGCCGAGTAATTATCGATGGTTTCATGAAGATTACATTTCAAAACGTCCATTAATGGGGCATTAAAAATCACTCCACCATACCGTTCTATTTTCACGGCAAAAAAACAAAAAATCATATCTGATGAATAAATAGACATTTGAATAGTCGATATGTACGTTATATATGTATGTATAGAGAATTTATAAAATCGAAAAATCCGTTCACGTATGCAGATCATGATTTTCAAATAATTTGTCGTCGTTTACACTCAATTTCATTAATTAAATGTTCAATATCGACGGCTGGATAGTAGATATTGACATGTTATCAAAATGGATAGGTAGATGATTAGTTTACGGTGTGAAATATAGGGGTGGAAGAGGAGGAATTGGATGATTTTTGTTTGTTCTTTCAACACAATTTGTTAATATTTGGATGTAATGTATTGTTTAATTTAAGAAGAATAATATTCAGCAAACACGAAAATGTCGCATTAGGATGAATTACTATATAGTTCGATACTTTAACTGGCTATGTAATGACCTTCAAGATAAACCACACAAGCGAAAAGTGTAATAAATTTCAAACTCCAACTTACACAATTTGTTAATATTACATTTGACGCACACACGAAGACCAGTTGGCACGCGAACACATCAATACTTATACAGTTATAGAAAACTGACCGAAAGCCGATTTTCGAACAAAGACTTTATAGAATGAATACTTAGTTATATTATGATTAACGATTTTCTTTCTTATTTCCTTTTTTTGTTTGCCGTTGCCAAATGGATAGAAAAAATTGAGCCGCAAACCTAGTTAGTTAGGAAATTTTCTTGGGCATTAATTACCTATCGGCAACTGAATGGGATATCAATGTAGTTTAGGTTCTACACAACATGGCATTGTTAAAATACCAGCGACTGACATAATGGGCCACTGTTTGTATATTTTATAGTCTGATCGCCATTTTTAGTTCTTGTTCTGCTTTTTTCTTTCATTTAAAAAAATCGCATCGTCTAATTAACGAAAGACAAAACCCCATACAATACACCAACACATGTGTGTAGACACACACATATACTATATACATAAGTTAACGATCACAACTATCTTTTCTATACATACATACATATAAGATTTAATTATCAATTAAATCCTCTTCTATATGTTGTTGGACACAAGTGCCTTAATTAAATGTTCGATTTTTGTATAAATAAAAACAAAAATCTATCATTCGTCTCTTGAAATATAAAGGAACAATACGACTAGTCATATTAATTAATTTGTTCAACTATAGGATGACAAGGATATTAAAGTAAGAATTTAATTACCATACACTCTCGCCTCATTTCACGATGGCTTCAACACAATGCTTTCCAATAATGGAATCCAATTACATTGCAATTAATTTCGGACTAATTAAACAAACATAAAAGTTACATTGCAAGTGTATTATTAAATTATTGGGAATCGATTAAATTTAACATTTGTGATAGTAGTAGTAGTAGTAGTATTAGGGGTAGTGGATTTAGGGTTTAACAGAGAATACGTTAAAAAGACGTGTCCTATAATTTAACCACGCTATTTTTATTTTGGTTTTTTATTCAGCCAAATTGGTCTGCCTCTCATATGCACCATTAATTCATCACTCTTTTTTAATCCATTTCAAAGAGAGTAAAGTCAATGCTTTATAGTTGAAACGATGTTTTGTTTCGTCTGTTTTCCTGTTTTAATAGATCGTTGCTCAATAAAACTTTTTTTAAAACAAATAAAAGAAAACGAGAGAAAATCCTTTTTATATGCCGATACGATTAAATTAACAGTTTAAATGATCATTTAACTAATCGTTTGGACAATTTTGTTTGTCAAATATAATTCTTCGTCTAGCATTTTACAATCTATTGGTTTTTAAATAGTTATATACAGATTTGGAGGCTTAAATATGATTGCTTTGAAAAAATAAAGAAAATTACAACTATGGTTGTTTTTCTGCTTTGGTGTTTCTCTTGTTAACATTAGTTCTTCATAAGCTTTACTGTACACGTTTTGGGTACTTTTCTCTCCATAAACGGCACATTTTGATCGTTGATCATATTTAAGCCCACCTCCATTTGTGGTAATATTCGTTCTCTGTTTTAAGCAGATGGAAAATACAAATTGCACAAATAAATCTTTGGTGCTAGTTTCAAAAAAAAAACAGCTTTCTTGTTTAAATAGTTTATTAAATTATGTAAAAAAGCAATAAAATTGTGAGTTGTCGTTTATCAACCATAATTAATGGTCTTGTAGTTTTGATAATGATTCACTAAAAGCATCAAAAATTTACACCTGTATCGATAATTTATTTCTTGTTGATATGAAAACGACGTTGTTTTTTATCTGAATAACAAAACAGTTTTATTCATAAAAATTTCGACTTGACCTCAAGCTTGCACTATCAGTATTCTTGATCATTCCATTGACAATTTTATCATTATAGAAATGAATGATAGTGACCTGCCTTGGTATTTTCTAAAAACCGTTGGATTCGGTAACTAATATTTTTGTAACGGGTGAATTTATTCCCCTAAGGTTAATCTCTAAAATCAATGAACGGACTATATATAGTCGACAGAAGAATGTCTGAAAGAGTAAAAGAGCTTTCTAGCTAAAATTCACAGACTTTAAACACCTGTTCAGAAATTGTCACAGTTATTTTTAAATTACAAACACACCTTTAACAACGTTTCACTCACGATTAGATAAGAAAAAGACGTTAACACTGTAATAAAATTTCCATTTGGAACAAAGTAACTTTCATTGTTTCTTTTATATTAATTTTGTGTCAAACTGTTATTTTCCCACACTTTCCAAATATGAAAAACCAATAATATTGCAACAGACTGTTTCAAATTTAAATCAAATCCTTTCTAATGAATTGTTGAATAGATTCGAAAAGTGTCGATTATCAAATAGCTAATTTTCCATCCAAAAAAACAAATATATCCCCCACATCTTTATCCATTACTATAATGAGAAGAATTGGACGAAATTTACGTTACGCCACTGAATCAGTGTATCACAGTGGTTCTAATTAACTTAGACATTTCTACCATAAATTTCAACTTACTGTCCAATTTATGTACGACGCAACGATGGCAAAATAACAAGGCAAAAAAATATATACATGAAACAAGGATAACAAACTAAAAAAAATAATAATATTGAAACCAGAATAGCATCTATTAATTGACAGTGAACGTTCTACGAATAATTCAGTCACCTTGAGCTTTTTCGGTTTTGTTGATGATGATAATAATGATGGTGGACTTCTTCTTATTTTTGTATCTTTTATTTCAAAAAGTAGGTATTTCTTTTATCTCGTGTGTTTGTTTTTTTTTTCTCTCGTATTTTTCCCTGAGTTATTATTTAATTAAACATCTGGATGCCAAAAATGATTTGTGGTTGTTGTTTGGGATAAATCGCAAGGCGGGCTTTTTGTGGATAATTGCTAATTAGATGTTTCTATCTCAGGTGTTTGTCATCTAAATTAATGTTTTAAAGTTTTTCAATATTGTTGTTTTTTGTTTTTATTTAAAGTTATTCAAATCTTATGGGAAATCATCATTTGATTAGTTGATTGCTATCAGTTTCCTTATTATCAGGATAGTCTCTTAAATATTCCCTAGTGTTTAATTAAGCTTATGTGTAGAAATTGTAAAGTTTTGTTTGTTTTCGTCATCATTTTCGGTTATAAAAAATTTCTAATTTACGAAAGAGCATTCCTCTAAAACCAAACATCCAATGACATTGATTGAGTTTAGATGACGTGTGTGGTAGTAAAGATGTTACAGTTTTATGAGTTATAATGTCTTATTACTAATAGATTTATCTCTTATCGTATATATACATATACCTATATATTGTGGAATTTTAGTATTTCTGGTAATATTTTTGCATAATTTATGTATGTTCCATAAAATCCGACGTAAAAGCCAAATTTCCTAATTGAGAACGAGTTTCAATTCGTGCTTTATGGAGGGTGTGAAGTTTGATATAGGAAAGCGATATCGTAAGGATTACTTTCCTTGATGAGAAATGAAAATCTAAAACACATTAAGGAAATTGCCATTGCTTTTAAATTAATGTTAATTGTAAGACTGTGAATCCATTTCCATTTCAAATTGTTATTGAAATTGATGTTACCTACCTACCTACCTTTCTTTAAGCAGAATTGCCATCAAATATTTATAAGACTAATTCAATAGATTAAATCCCTTGTAGCCCTTCATCCCATATAATTCCGACTGTTAGCCAATATAGATTATATGTAGAGGTATATACATACATCGTCTATTTCAATTAGATTAAGTCACGTTTATTAATTAATTTGAACAAGTTCTGATTGTACCGGCAGCAATTGGAGAACTTGTTGAAAAATTGATTTATTATTACAAAAAGAGTACTAGATAGTACTAGTTCATTTATTATGTTGTATAGAAAATCTGTTATTATTCTACACCTTTCTACTAATATAGATAGTTAAACTGAGTGCTGTTTCCGCAATTGTCTAGGCTTTTCCGACGAGATTCAAGTGTTTTAGATGAATATTAAAACGTAAAGAAATGCATCGAGATGGATTAGGCGAAGAGCTGCTCTTGGATTACTCGTTTCATTAAGTTGAGTGCCACTCTGATATGCGAGTTCTTCCGGACCTACAAAGCTCTCTTTCTCTCTTGCTCTCATACTACAACCATCACCATTCCACTATCTAGTACATTCCATTAGGGATAAGCTTGCGATGTCTTCATCGAAATATATCAAGCTCTATACACATATTTTTTTTTTCTTCTATTACACTTTATGACATTAATAATGTAACTAGTGAAGAAGATTGAAGTTATAATCGAAAATTTAATGTTTGACAAAAGATTGAATAGTGGTTAGTTTCGAATAGTTTCAATATTGCATTCGATCTGATGAGAGTTATTACGTTTATCCAATTAAAAAAAGGTATTCAACATGGGCTTTGTGTTGTCGGCTACGGATGAATTTGTTTGATTATGAGGCAGCGCTATCAATCTAAAACTAATTAGGTTTCATTTTTTAAACAGGCAATATGAGTGATAATGGGCGGTTGGATCATATACATACACTCATACTACTATTATTGCTACTAGTCATGAGGGGATGACTAATTAATTTTTCAACTCGTTGACTCTTCAATGTCGATTTCTTTCACCCTCTGTCTGACTGTTCAGATATTACAAGTACAGATTACAGCGATTTTTATAGTCCAATGTGTGTTATGTTGTTATCATCGTCGTAACCATAAAGAAAAGATTGATAGATGAATCGAATAGAGTATCAATAATAATATGGTGTTTGTTTGTTGTAAAACGAAAAAGATGAAAGACCAAATTGAAGATAAGAAAATGTTGTCTGTATAGTAGAGAGGGAAATTGTCTATTGTGACATACGTCACCGAGAACGACTTCTATTTTGCAATTGCCTAGTCTTGAATTATTCAACGTTCCACAAATTCGATGTGGGTAGTAGTGAACCGCCACTAAAAATACTACTAGTCGACTAGAATTTACTTTGTTGTGTGTGTATGTTCTTTAAGAATTCAGTATAAAGGAAATTGTCAATCTTCTAAATCAAGCTCTAGTCAATTTTCCGCCCTCATCAATTGCTTAATAAAAATATGTATATATATATATATATATATCGGTTCCAATTTGAGGTAACCTCTACTATCTGACGAAAATTTAGGCAAATTGCCTGGAGCCTACAGTGGTGCAGTACGACTTCCCTAATTAACTGGTAAACTTTCATGGCTCCCTTGCAACGAGGACTAATTAACGTAGAGGCTCCTCGCGGCGTTTAACCCTTTCCACATCCATAGGGTAGATATACGTTTTGTCTATATCCTGTTCGTTTATTATTACAGCGGGAAACCACCACCTATATTGAAGTTAAATTCTGATACCATTACGACTAGTACATAGCATAGTAGTAGTGGTAATAGTAGCGATTCATAAATCTCTGCGACTTTGTGCAACATAGACATCTCTGACGAATTAAATGGACCGTATTCACGGTCTCAGTGCCACTCGTTTGGAAGCTAATTTTAACAAGACTAATTAATTGCGTGTTTTTAAGCCCTCTATTAGGGCTCCATCTTCTCTCTTTGTCTGTATCTTTGGGTAAAGTTTTACTTGAATTAATAGAGGAATTACTGGCTGACGATTAAAAGCATCTTTTCCAGTTTCGGTGATTTTCCCAAAAATTTATTAAATTGTATTTTGTAATCTTTAGATAAGAACAAAAGTTGTTGTAAACTTGAGCTAGAGAACTTTGAGTAAATTGTACAATAAAACAAGCGCCCGCTCCCATCCCAAAACACTCTGACAAGGTCTAATTAGGTTTATGGTTAACTGTGTAACCTGGGGTTTGTCAGTCGTTGCACTATAATTGACAATCAATTTAGTGGGATGAACAAAACTAGGATCGTGGTTGATTTTAATTTCCGTTACTCTAATGTTATTATTTAAAATTTAAATGATCGGCTATTTTTTTGTTGTTGTTTTTCTTGTTGACGTTCAACTATTACAATATAAAGCTAGGAATAATTAATCACGTTCCTCTTTACTCATCACTAATGGGGTCCAAATGTTCATTTTACCTAATGTTCAATTAGCCTAATGTACATTTGCATCTCCTGGCGTGCTGCTTCCTCCGTCTTTGTCCCTATATATATACTTGCTTACTTTACCTAATTGCACCATGTCGACAACGACTCCTCTTCGATATTGCTTGCCATTACCGCATTGCTATCGCATGTTCTATTTTGTTGTTTTACATGTACCGCTGCCGCCAACTATTATTATCGCCATCAGATCCTATCTACATTCTTGTTAAATTGTCCATTTTTGCCAAAACGGTACCAATGTCAATTAATTCCAAGTTATGGGGCTTGTGTAGTGTAAAACTAAAGGCCTTGTAATTGCTCCACTATTCTCTGTTGCAATATTTATGTTTATGATGTTATAAAGGATAAAATCGAAATCGACAAAGTCCATCTAGAAAAGATTTTTATTGTTGAGAATTTTGTTTTGTTTTGAATTTATCATATTTGGGACAATAGAAGATGATCCCGTCTGGAGCACATAGTCAATTACAGGAAATTTTTGTCTCGTGGCTTAATTGCGGAAGTAAACGTTTGATCTCTGTTCAACACATGCTTATAAATATAAATTATCCTAAAAATAAAATAAAGACGTTTTAACGTTTGACATCCTAATGGAGAAGAACGAGATGAGATATGTTATCATACATAATGTAACATAATTCAATCCGAGTAGCTGCAGCAGGAATGGTAAATAGTACCTAGTGGTAGATGTGGGGTGGTGGTGGGGGGTATTAAACCTACCACTAATATTTCAAATATTTATTGAAGAATTTAGTTTGTTGTATGATCTGTTGATATCATTACAATCACGACAATTTATTTCAAATTAATCCACTAATTTGAAATTTGCATGTACGATAATGTTTAGATCATCCATCATTCTGTTGATTCGTTGACAGATCAAACACTTTATTCAATCAATTTTAAAGAATGACGGGCAATCATAACCATAGATTTGATAATGATTTCTTTCATATTGATTCAATAATGTTGATATTTTATTAATCGTTAATATCCTGATTGTCATTTGTTGAGAGACTACCCACCAGCTGCAAACATTACATCAAAGTCAAAAATCTAATTTCCTATCCGTCTTACACAACTTATTATTTTCTATATGGTGTGGTCATTTTCTATATAGTTTGATTGATGATTGAAAATAAGCCTTAACGACATATATCTGAATGGCCTCCGATTTGTGCAGTTGCGACCTTTCCGCACGCACTTATTCAATAAAATTCAATATCAAAGTTTTTTTTTTTTAAATAGAAAAAGTCATTTCGTTTTTTTTTTCTTCTTACGTTTCCTTTTTAAAGTGTCCTAAAGGCCGGTTTCCATTATCTGGATTGAAAAAGAAATTAATTTAAAGCTGTTATGTACTTTAATTGTCTAATTATAGGGTGATTTTGGACAGTAATCTCGTAACTTTTGTAAAGCTCAAACGTCATATAAAAGCGAAACTTCTGTGAATTTTCTAAACACAACGATATTCGCTTAATTAGGTACAATCAGAATTTAATTTTTCATAAAGTTGCTTGAGTGGTTAACAAGCACAGTCATATCTTTCGAAAATGACATTTGTAATACAAAGAGAGACTCTCACATGGACGTACAGGTGATTGGATTGTTGTAATGAATAACAAATACAAAGAGGCGGATAATGACCATTTCTTCAATGTGTATGGTATATGTAGATGTAGATATGTGTGTGTGTGGATGTGTATAAATGTATAGAGAGAGGTCTGATTTGCCCCCGGACCTCCTCGTATTAATGGCCACCCTCGCTGCCCAGAGGGCGCTTCATAATTAAAAGACCGACGTCGCCGGGATTACACTACTTTATTTATAGTCACGATCTATATTGCTAATTAACGTTCTCATTTTCAGCTATCAGAACTGTCAGAACGGGACTGTAATTACTCTGGATTCGGTCTTACATAAATCCAATACTCGCTCCGGCCTGATTGTTCAAGCTGATCGCACACACAACATATAAAATTATACCTACCTA
>JAZBGY010000055.1:0-54152 GCA_037414755.1 Lydus trimaculatus | reverse complement strand
AACTAGATCAAATGCTGGTTTATTGGGTTGATAGAGACTAACTCTAACAATGCTGTTTTAAATGCACCTTTGAAACGGATGCAAAGTCAATCGGTCACGATCTACCTGCCTACCCACTCACCTGAACCGTTTACTTCAACACCGATATGAAACGTGACCGATCGCAGGCGGTATTTATAATAAAATCTTTATTTTTTTCTTCAATTTTTGCCAATCATAATGAGAAATAACAAGTGTTTGCCAATTTATTCATTTAATTTATCAATACATAGTTGTCATTCTAACACAAGTCCCAGTGCACTTACGAAAATAGCAAATGGTTGCCTGAATAAGACGCCAAACTGAATAGTATTGGAAGTTTTTATTGATATAATCCTGATGAGCCCATGTGAGGTTGTCAGTGGCCCTCATTGCCCATTAGCAAGATTGAACCCTCACACTCTCTACTTCAGTTCCATCCCATTCAACTTCCTGACTTCATCCCATCTTGTTCTCTCTCTCTCTCTCTCTCTCTCTCTGTCTGTCTATGTGCCTCGTATATAATACGAAAGAAGAAATTGTTTCCTGTACGTTGGGAAATGAATTAATGCATTCCGAACATACATTATTGATTGCTCTTAATGTAAATGCCACCAACTACCTAATTGTAATCTGTTAAATTGAACCCCTCCCCCCCATTGGATTTCAATTAGGAGGATAGAGGATGGGGGTTGGAGGCTTTTTCAAAAATTGAATCAAACGAATTGGAGAGAAAAACTAGAAAATCTTCACCAAGTGAAAAAAAAGATACTTTACACAAAATTCAAGTTTATTTTTATCGAGTTAATGTTATCATTTCATTAAGAAGCGTCATCTTTATGTAATTTGTTAAAACGGAAAATTAATTATAAATTAAGCTGATATGATACAGCAGGGGGTTAATATTAGATAATTCTACTAAAATTCAACATATATCTTTGTTTCTACAAACATTCATTAGCAATTTCAGTGTGTTGTTTAATGTCAAGTAGAAACAATTGCAAAGATAATAATACACTACTATGCCCCCAATTCTCAAATACGTAATTCTTTGAGGGATGGATGGTAGTGGTTGAATAAAACAAGGGAATAGTGTTGTAGATAGTGAAGAGAGACCAAAACAATTCCAATTCTAAGGGGGTGGATTCTCAGCATTGTTTACTTTCCATTAGGTACTAAAAGTGTCGATATCGTGCACAAACTGACTAGAATCACTACGCATTAATTTAGATTACTTTGTGCTGAGTACACACAACTCAGTTACTAGTTCTGGAAATTGTAGAATATAGGCACCATTTTCCTGGTACTCTTACTATCGTTAGCCCCTAGACGAGAAACGTCGTTATTGCGCGCATACTGCCCTTTAATAACAGACGTCGAATAAATTAATTTCATTAATGAATTTACATAGAGAAGAATAAGATTATAAATACATAGACATAGAAGGAAAGAGTAAGAGAGAGAGAGAGTATGTTTGTGGGTTATTTCTATGCGTAACTTTAAAGATCGTTTAATTAATTTTTTTCATTAAAAAAATTGTTCTAGGTGAGAATATCCAGTGTTATGCATCGATAACAACGGACCACCCTTACATCTACCATGGCCACTTCCTGCCATTACCAATGATGAACGAAGTCAGGTTTTCCGATGGACAACGAAACTTCCTTTACAGTGATAATAATAATAATAACAACAACCACGAGTGAACTTTGTATTGTTTCATTTCTTAATATTGAGTGGGAAATTAATGTTTTTCTCTCCTCGGACTTCCGTAATTGTTTTGATTTTTCATCAATAAACGTGAGGAAGCTGTGTACAAATATTGTTAGCCATAATGTTATTAATTAATCGGAACTTTATTAAGCGATGAGGAAAAATTTTAAAATAAAAAGTCTCAAGAAATTCTGGTAACTGTGGGACTAAATTCAGTGTACTTAAGAAATAAAAAAATAAAAAAATGAAGAATGAATAGCATGTTAAGTTTGTTGTAGTGTAACAACTACATTCAAAGCGCCATTGTCAATCATTTTCTATTATTACTATTATTATTAATATTATTATTATTGTAAATAAAGTTGAAAGAATGCAATAAGGCGCTGATATTATTATTATTGATGAATTTTAAAAGAAATAATAATGTAATATTTATGTACATCACTAAATTCACTTTTGAAATCGCCCCAGAAATATTGTCCTCTCCATAAATCTGATGAGACTTTGTGATTATAATAATTGTATAAATTATTGTATTATTGGTTTTATTTCTCGTTACTCTTGTTGTTACTAGTTAATAATTTTAATTAATTAATTAATTCATTAATTAATCCAGATTTGTTTTATTCCTATGCACTTGCAAAACAATCTCTTTTTACATTCTCCTCCTCCTCTCTTAACCGTTTTTTTTTTGTTTTTGTTTTGTTGTTGTTTAATTCCTCTTTCTAAGTGTGTTATTTTTTGTAACAGCAACAATATTAACAGATGATGAAAGTTTGAAAATAATGTAAAATAAAGAACTCTACTTGTAAAATGTAAACTTCATTAAAAGTTGAATTGTGTGCAATAAAACGAAAAAGAGAAAGAAACCACCTACAATACAATCTAAAACCATACATACAGTCACATCTGTAATAAAATCGTCATCTTTCTTGTTTCATATTGTTTGTTCATAACGAAAAAGAAAAATCATCATCATACACTGAAATGATTTGCTCAAAATATTTCTATATCAAAGTTGTTCTTTTTTTTGTTTTGTTCTGTTTCATTCTGTGTGCATTCCACAATAAAACGAATTTAATTCATTTGATTGTCTTTTTATTACCTCAACACGCTGGTGAATTTGAATCAAGTTCTTGCCTGAACAAGATTTATAACTACAGTCGGTGAAGCTCTAAAATTTGTCATTTAATCTAATTTAAAAATATCTACATATTCTCGAAGAATAAAATGACGAATAGAAAGTGTATCACGAATTGTCGAATTTTTTAAAACCGCTTATTGTTCTATAACGAGATATCTCTATCTGAGATTATGATCGGGATTCTTCCAATTTTGTTAGTTTTCACTTAGCTAATTGATTCCGTTTACCATGATTTGTCATATCGTTAATGCACGCGTGTTTCATTTATCTAATGCACTTCCAAATACGATTCCATCTAGAATACTTTTAATTTAATAAATGAAGTTTTGTCAATTAGCTATAACATGATAGATAACCACCAATGATTAGTAGTGTATTGTTACAGATTTCAGTAACTGAAAAGTGGAATTATAATTGATAATACAATGTCAACAATCAACTAATCAAAGAGAAGTAGGGACGCGACATATCTATGAATAACAGTAATTTAATATGTTTGAAAAATTAGTTTTGCTCCTCCAGCAATGTAAAAGATTTCAAAATGAAATTGACACTGGACATGTCAACGTCAATCAAAAGTTTCTTTTAAAAGAAAAACCTTTGAAATTTCCGGAAGCGAATGGAATTTCCTAAAATTTGATCCACTTTCGACGATAAATTCTATGTTGTTTATAGAAACGAAAGAGACACATGTTAAAATAATGATCATGTTAGTATATAACATATTTATTTTAAAGTTCTTTACAAATGTGATTACATTTTAATATTGCATGACGACGGTGGTAATACATGAGAAGGTGAGTTTATTGCCATATCAGGTAGTAGTGGGTTGTGGAGACAGCAATAAGAGAAAAGACCCACTATCGCCACTGTCGTCGTCGTCTCCACTGCACCCTTGCATGCTTGATTTGAGGTTTAGGATATATGTTTTATTCGTAGTCCTGTCATCAGGTTTTATTTGTTTAAATAAAAAGAAACCCTTTCACCCTCCTAAATGAATCCTAAAATTTATACAAAATTGAATTTTAGATATTCAAATTACAGTAAAATGAGAATAATTGTGTCGTTTTGTATAAAACGAAAGGAATTAGGAATCATTGGGTCGATATGACTAATAGCTTATTTTGAATTATGAAGGAGTAAACTGTATTAGGTATGGGAAATTGCCAAGTGTTCTATGTAGCTTTACACGCAATGTTCTTAATATTAAGTATCGTATTTAATACGCTTTTCTGTGGTTATATGACAAAAAGAAGAGTTGGATTTGATTGTTAAAACGAACATTATCGACTTTTTATTAAAATACATCCGAGGTGAGTAACCGATATCTTGATCCAAACGCTGATTTTTAACTGATGTCAAACAAATCCTTAATAATTTTACTAAAACGTATGTATTTCTGCTTTGGTTGTCATTCTATGTAGGTCCGTTTGGTTAATTGTGTTTGTGTGTGTTGTTAGAGCTCTTTAACGTTAGTAAATATACACGAAAAGACCGACAACAATCCGTCGTGGACAAGAAGAGAGAAGACGAACTTGGAGCTCTTTTTATCCAGGGGTCCACTTCAATTAGTTATAATGTGATTTGGCCGGGAGAAAAGACTTCGTTATGTTTTGATGAGGTTGACCATTCTTCTCTCATCCACTAGGGATGTAGATTGTTAAAAAACTGAACGAACTACTCTCTACAATAATCTATCTTTGTTTTATTTATTCGAATAGATAGAAAGAAGTTGTGTCCGGTTGATGTTGTTAAACCAAAAATCTATTTCCTCTCCTTTTTTCTCTTTCGTATTGTTGTTGTTGTTGTTGTTGTTGTTATACTTTGCTTACGTTACAGTATTGAAAACCTTGGGACAGGATAAACTGAATACGAAAACTCGTTAAGAAATGTATATTTACTTTAAAAATATATATTCAAAAGAACACAATTAGGTCTATTTTAGTCCAAAACAATGTCATTCCTGTTCTCTCTAACAAGACGAAATTTTTTCGTCCACTGGTCTCTTTTACTAATGATCAAAATTCTCGAAACATACACACACACACACAGACACATAGAAAGAAGAGAATTGAAAAAAAATCTACTATATTTCTGTACATGTCTCGAGAAATAGTCGGGATATTTGACTGTGAATTTGTATCATCATACTGTTTTATTAATATTTCACATACCTACATCATATTACATTTGATAGAAATTTATGAATAATTCATGTTAAACAAGAAAACAGCAAGTATTTAACGGTTCACAAACACTATACACTCCGAAAACTTTCAACTTATAGATAAATTCGAAAAGAGCAGATGTTTTTGTGCCTTTTTTTTTCTTTATTGTTGTTGTTGTTGTTGCTGTTTTGTTTTTTATTTATGCATCAAGAGTGTGCAGTTAAGCATAAACTAATATGCAAATTCCGGAACACCTTTACACCCTCAGGAGGAATCGTTGATAATAGTTTTAAGCTATATGCTGATTTGCATATAATGAATACTGGTGATGATCGGAAAGAAATTGACTTTATTTTTACAATACTGTAAATGAGTGAGAGTGAGAGAGAGAGAGTATAAGAAGTTTATAATGGATTTTCAATAAAACATTAATTTTTTATATAATAAATAATAAAAAATGACGTCATTGTAAATTTAATTAAAAGCATCTATTACTGTTATCTTAAAATCTTATCTAGATTTAAATTGAATTATTGCAAAATTTTTCTCTCTTTTGCTAGGTGTGGAATAAATACAGTGTAAGCTTTATATAAGCAGAATTCGTTTTGCTTGCTTTAGAAATGTGCCACAGAACTAACAATACTGATTAAGGTTTTGCTAATTTCTATACCATCACATTACACAAAAGTTTGCCCAGCTTAGTGAGTAAAACTATAGAGTAGTTTGAAATCAGAGAATTAGAAAGGCAGTAATTCTTGTACTGTATAGTTAGCCCAATAACTGACAAGATTTAAATGAAGTCAAGTTGTATGGAACCATTTTTTGTTTGTTTAAAAGAAATCCAACAATAGAATCACTGTAGAGAACCTTTACTGTATGTTGTTAACTATGTGGGAAGATCTGTTCCAATTGTCAATAAATCCAATAATCGTATGCGTATTGTTTTTAATTGAAATCCGCCCACGGATGATTGTTGCTAAATGGCAACTAAAGAAGACAGTTTTAGTGATTGGATAATAGATGATTATTCACATTATTGATTCAATAATAATAATAATAATTGTTATAGAAATACAAATGACTGGTTGCGGTTGTAGTCATCTCTTTTACAACTTTTCAGTTTTTAAATCTCATCTAGTTGGCAATGTCTCGGGCGCTCCCTTTAATTAACAGAAAGTGGTTCATTAGAGCTTATTCATTAAAGCAACGAGTAATTAGCAAACTCTAATGAATGCTGTAATAATCTAACAGTGACTAGTACTGTATTTATAATATTATTTTGGCTCCAAGCAAAAAATTTGATGGACTTTCTAATAAATTTTTGGACTAGAAGGAAAAGCCGAAGCCATAATATTTTAATAATAAAATACAACTATAAAATAGCAATTTTTTTTTCTGATAATAAATTATTATTATCATAATAGCTGACTCGATTGTCGAGTAAAAATAGATAATTTGTTTTGTGTATTGTTTAGAAGCTCATATAAATGTTTTATGAAGGTAGTTGGATCTAGTTGGAAGGTTTGATAATGCCTGTCATGTAAAATTAATAAAGTTGATAGATTTTCGCAGTATAAACTCGAAAATACCTTCGTCTTCAACGATAGAAGATTCAATAATTATGTAGGAGATAAGATAATTGTAGCTAATTTCAAGATAATTAGAATAACCCACAATAAATTACAAACATTATTCATAATTATCTTGTTGTAATCTAACAAAAATAAGATAAAATAAAAAAATTGGTTGGAAATGAGTCAAGAATTCTACAAACGCATATGTTTTATTTATAATAATGTGTTTGAAAAACAGCCGTTGTCCGAAAAACCACCCTACGAGTAGTATCATATTCTCTTAATTAACGTTGTAAAACTCAACAAGAGTGCTCATTAGGACTCAGTCACACCATATAATGAATCTTGACAGGATACTTTTTATTCTATGTACTTTTAACTACATTTCAAATTAATTAAATTAAATTTCCCTTTACGGTTTTTGTTGCGTACCTACCAACTTCAATTTGTTTTGTTTAATTATTGTTATTTCGTTTTTTTGTTTACTTTTAAATAAAATTTAAAAAAAAAAGACAGAAATTCTATAAAACTATGATAAAGCGAAAATAAATGAAAGAAAAGTAATTATCTGATAATGTCTCATTAAATTTAACTGTAATGAGTTTAAAGAAAAACTTTCAGTAAAATGGAGGATGAAGAGAAAGAGAACTGTAAGGGTTGTTGTGATTCCAATTAACCTCTTAACTCGTTTCTCCCAGTGAATGTCTAAATGAAAAATTAATGCAGTTTTTTAATATTTTTTTTTTCGACGCCAATCTTCGTAACAATATTTCTCTCACTTTAACTAACGAAGCGAAATTTGTATTTTGTGTATTTAATTATGCTGAAATTAACACAACTTTGGAATGTTAAAGAAAATTACTTTTCCTTTTTAAATGGGAAAAACACACAAAGAGACGGAGAAAGAGACAGAGAAATATTATTTCAGGCTTGTTGGTGGTGATTTAGTCGACACAACAATAAAGTTGTATCTAATAGTAACAACAGTAGGAGTTTATGGTGAAACTAATTAGAGTGATTGCAATTAAACAATTTAGTTAATTGAAAATTGAAATTTTAGAATGATTAAACAGGTGTGGCTCAAGTTTCCAACCGTTTATTAAGCATAAGATAGAATAGAATGTTCCTATGAAAAGATTGTGATTGTTACAAATGTAAGGTCTGGACAAATTTATTTGTGATTAAGTGATTAGGTAAAACAGAATACTAGAGTAGGGATTCTGGCCATAAGATGCCTCCAAGCCCAGTTTAATTATTTTAAATAATAAATCCGGAATTAAACTAAATTGCGTAATAAAGTTTATGACGGTATATGGTATACCATCTCTATAGTCCAATCAATGTTTACAACTTTATCTGACCATTTATTAGTGTGAGTAGAAAGGACGGTGGTGGCAGTATGATTACGTAGTGTATCTCTACATAAATCCAATTTACTTGAACAAAACGAAATTGTTTAATTGAATGACATCAAATTGTTAAACCAAATTATAGACCTTAATTCATTAGGGACACATCAACAACGTCCAGATTTACAGTTTCACATAATGGAACAACAGTTGTACAAATGTCATTACGTAAGTAAACTTACTATTAACTAATCGAATCGATCCCTTATTGTGATCCTTTTAAAAAATTCCCTGTTTTATGTCTTATAAAATGACGGAAGAAAGAGAACTGAACAAATGCCAAATAGTGTCCAAAATAACAAAATCCACCAATCTCTCTCTCTTTCTCTCTGGGCCTGTTCTACAATTCACCCCACTGTATATATGTGTGTCTCTCCTCATTCCGGGACCCAGTTAAGTTTGTTTTTCATTTCGGCATGTAAATGAAATTAAACCGGTTACGTTAATGGAGCGTTTTCTAATTAATTTGTTTATCACAACCGGGCCCCTGAAATAAATTGCTATTTGCAATTTATCTATCTCTATCTAGTTATTCTCTCTATTTCTGTTTTATTATTGTCTTTCAACAAATTGTAAACTAATTAATTGATTTGTTTTTGAAGGATTTTTACCATTTACCCTGATTTAATCAATTTGGGGAAATTTGTGATCTATCTAGATAACTGTAAACTTACCCTTTTATCATATTCAGTTCTACTACTACTACAACATTTAAAGGAGGTACTTTGTTGATAAGGTCACGTTACATTTATGATCTAACGACTACGAAACTTTCCCATTAATAATATTGATATGTCGAAGTTCATTAAAGAAATAAACATCTATATCTATATTACCTCTCATACTAATTACATTACACCTAAACTATTTATTAATTTGATCTGTATGATTCTGAATTATCATAATCTCCCCAAGTTTCAATCGTTAAATGTTTTATCATGAGAGCAGTCGCTTGTTTCACTAAACATTAACGAAAGAGTTGATTAAAAAAATAAATTTTCAATTAGGAAGGAGTGTACTTTGTTAATGAAACTTTCTCCCCGATAACCGGTTCAGCTAATTACTGTTAGATGGCCATAGGGAAGGTCGTATTGTAAAAATTAATTTTGTGTTTGTTTAACGTTGTTAAAACCAATTTCACGCAAATTCAAAAAAAAAAATAATAATAATAATAATGATTATATGTAGGTGTATTTCTAATGTATAGAAGATTAAATTAATAAAATGATTTTTCCCGACAATAATCCATTCTCCTCCATTAGGATAATAAATATTAAAAGTTAATTAATTAAATCGAGATATAGGGGAATATAATAGAATACAAAAACCACTGTTAATATGGTAATTTCAATTAGTAACGTACAATTTACAATGGATTCGCTATTGTACTCCATTTTATTATAATAAACAACCCTTTAAGGCAAATCTCAAAGTTTGTATTGTTAGATTCTTGGAGAGTTAGAAGAGAGGGAGAACTGTAAGGGCGGAAGGTTGGAGCGAAACGGAAAAGAACGAAAACTAAATGAAACAGGTTAATTCGACAAACAATATTTCATCAGCTATTATTATAACAATAAAGAGGGCTAGTCATGCAAATATTTACGATTTTTCCTCATATGTACCTTTGTAGTATTTGGTTAATTTTACATAAGTAGTCAATGGGAGCTATACAGTAGCACCACAACGAAATTTGAAAACTCCTCAGTCTACATTAGCATATGATGGAACAGTACAAGTCTAAAAGTCTGCTTGAACAAAGCCATCGAAATATAGTTTATTTGTTTGCTCCCTACTGGGGATTGCATGTAAAATCTCCTGTAAATCTAGGAACTAGTGTTAACTCCCTTTAAAGATAAAGTCGAATGTTAATTGTAACATTTTTTAATTTCACTAGCCTCCCCGTAATTTCCCATTAATTACATCAGCAGTAGTAATGAATGTTTGTACAATGTTCTAGAACGCTTTCAACATTTTTTATCGTCATGGTATTAACAGAGTTAACTTCATTTTCCATTGTTCACTGTCTGAATTTGATCAGGAATTTTGTTAGTCATTTTAAAGTAAATCCAAAAAGCAAACGTAGCCCCTTAATTTTTGAAATAGCAGCAGTAATAGTAACAACCATCGCTTGTAGAACCGTTTCGTACGCTTAACAGTTTAAATAAACAATACGCACGTCGTAATTCCAAGATTAGAAAACATGCTAATGCCCTTTTAGTACATACATAACGAACATTTTCTGTATGTATGTATGTTTAAACAAAACTCAACTATGCGAAAATGAAAATGTACGTTTATTTATTGTTTATTTTCGGCGAGTAGCGGTCAATTAAGCTGGGACGCCCTGCAGGAGTTCTTGTGTCTAAGGGCTAACACAAACATACACATACACACAAATATATATGGACTATAACCCTGAATATAATATTATATTCGTTATATAAACATAAATCCAGCTTATTGTGCGAAATTGCAAACATTAAAATGTTGATTTATTTCATATAGAAATCTTACTGTGATTCCTTCCTTTTTTTTCTTAAAGACAATTTCTATGATGTTGTGTATGTAGATGGACAGTTTCTTTTATCGACTAAGGGTTGGTAAATCCCTTTTCTTATCAGTTTTGATGTTGTTATAGTAACTGAAAATTCTTTCAGTCCATACACGTTTGCCAATCAATCAAATCACATTTTCATATCTACTAACTTGCTTTTCTTCAGTCTATGTTCGTTTTTATACTGATTGAAAAATAATAACGCGTTTATATTGGAATCTTTATGAATTATTCTACCAACAACATCAATAACTTTTTCGTGTCAGTTTATTGATTATCGCCTCTCAATATATATTGGATTGAATCTTTACAATTTAATCAACTAGATTGTATGAGAATTTGGTTTATTTTTTTCTAATTTTTAGTTTGCCTTCAACAAATGCGTTAAGTTTCCATTTAGTACAATAAACAAAATATGCAACCTGAATTTAGAATTACCAACAGGAGGATGTCTAGCAGAAATAACGATGTTTACGTATAGAATAGCTCTATTAGTCCATATTTATTGTGTGTATAACGAGAGTCCGCTGACCATCCAAGCAGATGATGACCGGCTCGCTAAGGAAAATAGGAAGTTAGCCTCTGGGAATTCAGCGAATGTCTCTCTACCACATGTATTTAAAACATAAAACAATAGAATTTGTTTAAAAAAGACCTTTTACAAATAAATGACAATGTAACTGATACATTTGTGTATAGGCGACGATAAAAGCAATATAATGAGTCGAGACAGTAGACAAAAAGCGAACCGAAACCAAACCACTGTCCAATTATAATTTGCTAGTGACATTGTTAGGTGTATGTAGGTAGGGTATGGGGTGACAACTGGTTGTAGCGGATAGCTTGATTACATCAAAAATTTTATCAATTTCACATAATTAAATTAACGTTAAAAACACATATATACAAAACTCGTTTTATCTAATATAAAATTGCATATGTTTGATGTATGGTACTCATTAATATAATTGGATGGTCTGCGGTTGATTTCCTGGAAGCTGTGTTGAATTACGGCAGCTACTGCTGTTTACCGCCGCCGCCCCTGTGACAAGGGATAGTGTCCTGTGTCGTAGTATACTCTCTAATGAGAACCTTTCGTTGAAGAGGCGCACACAGCAACTCTAATGACGCAACTGTCACACACTACCTACTTCTCTTTCCTTATTAGAATACCTTAGTTATTGTAACGGCCGCCGCCACAAGAGCCTTTCAATTAGTTTAGTCGTAATTAGTGGAGTAAACACTGCAAACCTTAAACAAGATGAAGACGTGGGCCGAACAGGAAAAATTAAAGCGATAAGACAGTGCCTGTCTGTCAAAACATCAAAGCAATTATAACAGCATAACTGAATACGGCTGCAGGCATTATTATTATTATTATTATTATTATTATGTAAATAAATTGCAAAAAGATCAATTCTTGTTTTTATTGTGAGCCTTTAGACAAATAATAATATTCGAGATCGACGCTCTAGAAATCTTTCAGGTAAAATAGCAATAAATTGAAAATAAATACCTGTTTGGACGAAATAGTCGATACAGAATAACAAGGTCCATGAAATGTGTTTTGTCAAGTGGAAGTTTACATCATTTTAAAAAGGCTATTTTATTTAAACGAGCTGCCCCTCGACAGGATCATGCTCTTGTTGTTATTGCTACTACTGCTACTACTACTATTACTGCTGTTGCTCTTGTTGTTGTTGTTGTTATTCCATCTCTAGACGAAAGTAAATGGTCAACTAACTATGACGATCATGTATATTCAAAAAAGCATTCGAGCAATTTTCTCTTCTATTTATAATAATAACAGTCACAATAAATAATAATAAAACCCCTTCAGAAAGATTGTTTATTTTTATTTTTTATTTTATATTTTGAGCTTGTTTAGTGAACGAGAGGATTTATTGACTGATAATAAGAGTAGAAAATCAATTGATTTGAATCGAATATAAAAAGACGAAATGATTAAATTGGGCCCTTGTTAGAGAAACTTTAGTACTTGAATCGACTAGTCGTTTCCACTATGCGACCCTCACCTGGCCCTTAACTGCAACAGAAACCTTCATCAATTATACGGTTGTTCAACAAATTTATACAAATTCATGCTTGACTTTTACCTGAATTTATTGATTCGATTATAATTCGAATAGAATAAGTCAAATAATAACATAAAATTAGACATAAAGAATAAATCATGTATAGCTTTTGATAAATTGTTCATTTTCATTGTAATAAAATAATAATAATAATAATAATAATGAATCAAGAGATAATGATGAACCAGATGTTTATAATAAAAAAATAATTAAAGGAAAATTTGTGCGGGTTCTATTTTGTTGCCTTATTAGTGAACGTCTCATTATTGTGAATTGATTTAACGTATCCCATTGTTCCCAATGATAACTATAGAGAGTAAAAGAGAAGCACCATTGCTAAGGACTCCTTTTTGTAGTCTTCTATCTTTTGCGCCTTTAATAAATTTTCAATATCATTAAATTTAATTCCTGTTGTTACGATTACAAGTTTATTCTTATGGGCGAATATAGTGAGGTAAAAAGGAAACATTCAATTTCTATCTTTATCATTCATTTTTGTTATTGTTATCTTGTTCTCTCCCATTATTAAAGAACTATGACTTTTCGGTCTGTCGGTCGGGTAGAGTTTGTTCGGTAAGAAGAGATATCTCTCTTCAGTTTGCCTTTAGCTCATATTAATGAGCTGTGTTGGTTAATGAATCACAGGATCATTATAAGTAAACCACGTACAAGGAACCATTAAAAAGAAGAGCACTTTACTCTATTATTATACGAGTGTCTGATATAAGAAGGGAGAACGATGATTTTGATGATGATGCTGATGATGATGATGATGACTACAAAAGACAACTTTATAGATGAATTATTAACGAGAAATTTGTTATTTTAAAAGAAACAATATAAATAAAATAAAAACCAACAACTTTTGGAGGGTTGGAAGTTTTCTGGAGAGAAAATCCGTTGTATTTTCAGGAGGAAAATTGCTTTCGTTTTAGCAAAACGCTCGTATAATTATAATGCATAAAATTGGTCTCTCACACACTTAAAACTACATGTTGTATATAGAGAGAGGACGACAGACGTCTAAGGGTGTAAAATATAACTGGAAAAGCTGAAGCCGCGTTCTGGCGGTTCGCTAACCACTGTCAAATTAGTTCAATAAGAAGGAGTCCACGCGTCGCAATCATTATTATCGGTAGATTGGGATTTGCATATTCACACAGATATATACGTGTCTTCATTATTTGCTCGCATGCTAACGGGCACTTTACAACATACACGTCACACTACTACTACCACCACCAGCACCCTAGAAATAAATATATACCGGCTAGATAATTACACTTTTGTTAGTGTTCATTAAACGGCTCATTAAAGTGTGTAAAATGAATGATGGTTTTTATCCCAACGATTTTCTAAAGGTTCATTAGTAAGTAAAGTTCCATGAGAATTATAAGGAAATGTAAAAAACAAAAACAACAAAAAAAAAACGAAAAACTACCAAACTTTGAATTCGAAACAGTTCAAACTATCTATCCACCCTAATGCTGTTCAATCTAAACCAATTCAAATCCAATCCAATCTGGCTCGTTAGGATGTGCCGCCCTGTTCCTGTTTAAAATCACCCTCTACCTTAAACGTTCGTTGATCAGGCCCTAATTTGGTTCTTGTCTTCTAAATAAACCCGATTACCGTTTAAACCACCTCTATTCATCTAAAATATACACATACACGAAAATCGAAGGCGTTGACTATCTAACAGAAAATTACTCAACCAACTTGTATTTACTTTAAAAATATTTCTTTTTATTGTAGTTACGGTATTTTTCCAAAAGAATAGAAAAAAAAATTGTGTGTAGATGTAGAAAAAGAAGAAAAAGAAGACGAAGAAGAGGAGAAACCGACAAAATCACCTGTTCCACTTGGCCTCTTAAAAATTTAATAAAAATCACATATCTTCAATATATATATATATATAAATGTGAGAATGTTTTTATATGTGTATGTGTGGATAAATTCAATAAGAAAACCTTTCAATCATGTTCGATTTTATTACATGCTGAATGAAAATTTTTATTGCCCCAATATTCGTTCCAACCACATTCTGACATTGTTTGAAATTCAAGCGAACAATTCGAATAGGTAATTTACTTATATTGTTTATCAGACCATAATATATTATACAAAACTCCCTCATATATATGTATATTCTTTTATCTCAAATATCAAACAATTTCTAGTACAGAACGCGTTTATATGTGTATTTCGTGTAATAATTAGGGATTCCCTAGGTTCTCTCTTAAATGAACGTCTCGTTAGTGAAGGATTAGCAGCGTACGTGCTAGGGGTGTCTGATTTTATCCACCATACACACACACACACAAACTACCACATCCCTCCGGTCTAATAATAAATACAGAGATCTGTAATTAGGGCTAGTTGAATCAACGCATGAATGCCTTTAGTAATTTGTCAATAATACATGCCTTCATTAGTCGTTTCTTTGCTATAATAATTGGACAAATCTCTTATTAACACCCTAATAATTGCGTAATTCTATAATTCAAAAGGTTAAATCCTCGAATTTTTTTCTCTCTTATTCTTCTCCTCGATATTAACGTAATTGGTAAAATAATAAATGATAATTGTGTTGTCAGGTGATATATACACAAGAGGATCGGCTTATATATGTGGATTGTCCGTTCAATTCAAGGGTGAGGAATGGAATAGCTGAACACACTTCACTCAATAAGATGACTGTCGGCTGGAGATCGTATCGAAACCCCAAGACGATGACGAGAGCCTAGAGAACACATCAACAATACAACATATGTGTTTCTCTGTTTGTCCACTATAGGAAAGTGCGCTTAGCTTGATTAAAGTTTTAATAAATTTAGTTCCTACATGGATCTATATAGACACACAAATACACCAATTGCGTCGAATGTATGACAACATTAATTTTGTATATGACAAGGGAATAACTAAATTCGATTCCTATACCGTTGGTCATGTTAGCATTAAATTTTTAAATACCCTTCGGTTATGTGTCAATGTGGTTCTCATCATTTGAAGAAATTTGTCTCATGAGGAAACCAATAAAGTGTTCAAACAGTTTTGAATTTGTAATTTGACATCTGATCGGCGTCTACTATTATCAATGGAATTTCAGAAATGAGTCCTGTAAATATGAGATAAAACAAAGACTCGTACGTCTGATGGCCTCCTTGTTAATTTTTTCAGAATATAATTCGTATTTTATCTATTTACTCTGTAATATCATGTACATACATGCTATAGAGTTGGCTTTATTAAATTATTATAAACTGTCGAATTGCTAATTACCAAACTTAATTAAAGCGAAATTCAGATCTTCATTATGTATTTATAAGCGACAAATCTATTTTCTCTTAGCAAACACTACATTTCAATTAACCTGGGCAACGCCTTCTAGAATCTAACAGAAAACGCTACACTATAGGAAAAATAACATAATTTCCCTCTTTATTAACAATTAAATTCGAAAAAATTTGATTCGAGAATTCTCATAGTTAGAGCCACCTGTTTGAAACCCTTAATTCTTCCATCCTCCTACTCATTCTCCTACTCCTCCTGTTGCCTCCTATCTCCTACTTTTAATGTTGTTTAAATGACATTTAGATTAAATTCCTTTATCCTTTTTCATAGAGATAGCAAACAATATTGGATAATTTAAATAAAGGGCGAATTTGAATACCAAAAAATTATTTCGCCTTAACAACAACAATTAAAAGCATGCCAAAAACTTAAATTGGTATTTTGGAATTTTCATTTACAATTTTAATTAAAACTTCCTATTAAACAAAACTGTAATTATTAAATGTACAAATCTGATTGGAAGTTATCGTCTAAAAACGGACCGTTTTCAATGAGAAACTGGACGGTAACAAAAAAAAAAAAAACATTCAAATGTCAATAACATAAGGTCCGGTTGTTGCACGCTACGTGAAATATTGACCCTTCATGTGTTTCCATAATTCAAAATTTCATACAGTTATATTACGATTTGTTCTATTTGTGTGAGATTTTTGTTTTAAAAATTGTTATTTTATGAAAAATTGGTAATATAATGTGTGTGATAGTGGTGGTGGATAGGAAAGAAATTAGTTTCGGTGGCCTTTCAGTCGAGTGACAGTAAAACAGGATATTGAACAGGTTATATATGGCTTTACGAACTCAATATTACAGCCTCCGTTATATGTCCGGTTCCCTATAGTACTTGTTTGATTATTGTTTTACGTTACTTGATATATGAGATCTTTATCAAATAGATTGTCATTTTGTATTGTCGTTCTAACTATAATAAATTCTATTACTTCTCCATTATTAACACAAAAAAACGCGTCATCCCACTCATTAGTTTACAGAAAAGAAAAACGAACCGACTACGAATTTCCTTTTTGACTTTCACTATTCAAGCATAACTCGATAATCCCAATTAGGGACTCTCTTCTCTATCACTCCCGTTTTCCTTTTTTTTTTTTGTCTTCCACTTTTATTTCTCTAACACTGGTAATATAGCACCATTGTGGCTGTAATAGGTACTAATTACGACAGGTCCAAGGGATTGTTCATCCCTTTTTAACAATTAATTGACTGTCGATAATTAAGCCAACCCTACTACTACTATACACCATTTCCTTTCGCTCGTTTCTATTTCGTACGTGTATTTTGGGTGGGGTATTTACTCCAATTTTCCCTCAACTTGAAAATCTAACGATTGTTTACACGAACAAACTGCCGGAAATTCGTCTTTCTCTCTCAAACAAATAGACGTTTAAAAGAAGATCAAGAACATGCACTAATTAAAAAATAAATAAATTTAATAATAAATGTTGTAATTGTATGAAGGGACGTGGAATATGGAGTTTCTAGAGAGAAATTTGAGAAATGAGAGTAGGATGGGGAGTTGTTTCATTAGTGACTACAAGGTATTTGTTGTTATTTTAAGCATGCCTTTATCTAATCAGACAAAAGGCTTGTATGTTATACGAGTCTCGTTAACTTTACCCTTCATACCTTCTCACCAGTTATTACAGAATTTTCGCTAACATCTGAAACGACTGAAATTCTTCTATTTTTTTTTTGCCAAATTCCGAATGATACTTTTCAAAATGATCATAAATTAGTCTAATCTGTTGATTTAATGTACTCAGATCAGTTTTGTTTTTGGATTGATTCAATCTCCAAGTATGGAATTTATGTTAAAAGTTTGAACGACTTGGTTCAAAGTCACTTGTGCTAAATTGTGCGCATTCTCTTTATCCAACTATATATCCCCGTTTAATCCATTTCAATGTTATTGGTTAAATTTGTAGTAAATTTACTGGGAAATGTTTGAGCATATCTAGAATATTTGTGTATCAGTTTGTGAATTGAAATGCGGGCCCGGGCTGCTCTCAATGAAATTAGATTGTTGGAAATGAAACTGTTCCAATAATTAAAAGATACTTCTACTACTACTGCAACTATAAAAGCAAATATAAATAAAACGAAGGAATGGTAAAACGGAAAAAAACAACAATAACAACAACATTTATTCAAATATCTTGATTTGTATTTTTTAATTTCGCTTTGTCGCTTTTTTAAAAAATTAAAATCAAGAGTCGAAGACTTTTCATTTTGTTGTTAGTAATCGTAGCAGTAGTAGTAGAACTTCATTAGGAGTTGCTGTGATTTAACACTAGGCAGTCGTCATAATGCCGTGATCTCGCCTTGAATTCCACAGTCAAGCCATTAATACTAACAAGCGTCGTTATTTTAAACGAAACCAGAACGACTGGGCTTAAAGCAAGGACAAAATCAAATTTATACTTAAAGAGATTCCTTATAAAAGAAACAAGGGTGGAGGAAAAAAACAGAACATCATTGGGACAATTTGGATAATATAACATAGAATCTTATATGGATAGTGATGGTTTCTTTCCATCATCATCATCATCATGATAATGATAATGAAGGTGAATTGAGACGAAATTAATGAGGACAAAAAGTTTGTTAGAGGATATTTTAATTGGTAAACATCTGTCTCCTAAAATCTAGTTCGCTAACGATGTCGCCTTAAAAGGCGCAGAATTTGCAGTATTCAATGTAGCAGCTTTGTGGTTTCAATTTTTTTCTATTTTTCTTAAACCTGTATCGATAGAGATTTTCGACAAAAGGAAACATTACCATTTTACACTGCTAATCTTGATGTGGTCGATTTTCTCAAAAATCTAGTATAAGTAGTAGAAACTCCAACAGCTCTATTATCTTAAAGAGTACTTTCATTGTTAGATTAATAATAAAAAAAAACATGATTTTGTATAACAAAGACCATTATTATCATTATCACTATAAAGTTTCTGAAGTGTTTATTTGTAATGCGTTTTCTGTAGTAGTAAAAGCACTGTTTACATAGAATTAGCGAACTCCGTTTTGGGGAAATATTGTCACTGCCTAATTATAAACATAACTCCCAGTAATTGCTCGGTGTGATGTTGACATTTCCTGTACAAATTTACATTTGGCTGTTGAGTTATTGAATACTTATTGCCAGGACTAATAATGAATAAACTGGAAACTTTAGCGGTAAACTTATTACAAAGTCAAGAGAAAGAGAGAGAGAGAAAGAGATCGTTAAATATTATCATTAATTAACTGTAAAAAAAATCAATTAAATTCGAGTCAGTAATTTGATAGAAAAAAAATGTTATAGTTGAATTGCAGTTATTTCTATCCCTTTCCACCACCCTCGAATGTACAATCAGTGGCGATAATTCCACAATTCAAAGCTCATCAACGACACATTTCAACCTTAATAGGAACGACTTGTTCCTTTACCGCACTACATCATTTATATCAGACGCGTATAGCATTTACTCTACAATTCATCAAAATTATCGCACGTAAAAATATCTTTATATATAGAAAGAGAGAGATGGAGATAGTTTTTCTTATGTTTTCTACAATTTACACCATAAATTCCCCTTATTTTCATTAATTCGACCAAACTTATTATAAAGAGAAATATATAATAAGACTACAAGTCAAAGTATCCGTAAACTAGGATAGTTTCAGGGAATGGAATACTGTATACAACAACATTGTATAACATATACATAGAAACGATAGGATTTCCAAAATGCTTTGTAAAGACTTAGTTCTAATACTAATTACGAGTACCAATTAGCACTAATTAAATACCAGACTGACCTATTATCTACAACCCTGTTCGTTTCTAAGGCATCCCATTCTACTAAGATCTTGGATACGTTCGTATAAAACATACCACGCCTATATATATATGTGTGTTCCATTATAATTAGTAGATTTGCTCATTTTACAACACCCCTGCAGGCTTTCGAACTAAATTAAAGACTGTTATCAAGTGAATATTTCCAAGCTTTTACTGAAGATAACTATATATATGGTATATAAATAATTAAGATAATTGAAGGTGGTCGATTTAAGTAGAACGTATACTTGTATAATTGAACCAACCATCTTCACAATGAAAGTTAGACCAGTAGTAAGTACCAATAAAATAGTAAATCAAAAGAAGGGGGCCACCACTCTGACCATCTGTGCAAATTTTTGTCAAAGCAGGTAAAAACAAGTGTAATACTGGAAATTCCAAAGCTTTATCGAAAAACCCAAATACAATACACGATCGATGATATTAATAATTAGAATATATTTACGTAAAAAAACAACAAATGAAGAATACATTCGGACACTCTACACATTAGTCAATTCAGTTTGCAAATCAGCTGTTAAGGGTGAAGCTTCAATTTTGGAAAGCTGAATTGTATTTTGTAAAATTTATCTCACAATCCATTAAAAAAAATCATGCAAATGAAAAAATTGTACCACAATTATACTATTTTTACTCGACATAAACATTTGTGAGATGGAGCCTATACATATCCCCATCTCATTTCATCACTGCGCCCGCAAGTTATCCATCCTACTCTGTACCCCCTTCTTCCACGTTACGATGTTTGAAAACGATGAAATAACTGTAGTATTAAAGATTAAACTTTTTTTCAAATTTTCTGACAGATATCGGCAGATCAGGTCTAAAAGACACCCACTAGGTGAGGAAAAATTTGAAATTATTATCTAATAACAAATAATTCAAATACATCTCGACATACGTACGAGCGAGAGAGCATTATTTTACAGTGCGTAGAATCGAAAAATCTTTAAGACGTATGTCTAGACATAGTTGCACTCATTGTCAGGGAATCCAGGGTAGGCATGCCCGACTTATTGTTAATGCAGTATTCTCTAGGTATAAAAACATTATGCAATTTTCACTTATGTATTTAAAACAAATAATGCAATTGCATGTATTAAATCTTATGAAAAAAAAAATGATTATTCATTTTTCTATTCATTCATGCAATCATTAACAAAATAACCAATGGTACGGGCACCTATCTATCTAATATTTAATTGATGATAAATAAACAAACATAATATCTACTACTAGGTACTTACCCAAATGGGCCAAATGGTATATGCATTCAAATATTCATAACCACAACCACCAAATTTGTTAATCATTTTTATACGAGTACCTACACATAATTTTATAAACATCACTATTCTCACTAGACTAACCAACCAACATTAACATTTAGCTAATCGTCAATATTTGTTTCTAAATTTAATAATAAAACAACAGAAAATTAGCACGAAATTGAGAAAATGTACATGTCCGAATGTAAACAACGTCACTACTGATCAATTACAGGTGTCGCGAAAAAAATGACGTCATCAGGACATATTCGGGCGGGAAAGTGGTTTACTGTTTACCACCAAAAAAAAAAAAAAACAAAAACAAAATCAAAACAGGACTTGCTACAATTTAAAAACAATTTAATAATAAAATCGTTCACTTAATAATTAATTATCAAATATATTTAATTTAATTTAGAAATCTTAAGAAAACAGTAAATACAGCCCTTTATAAACGAAACAATAAAGACAACAAGATCGCAATTTGATTCATGAACGGGGGTGTGTGTGTGTGGTCAGTGGCGCTCAGTTCTCACAATCAGATTCAACGGTTTCTATTATCTGACTGTATAACAAACAATTATGAACTTTTTACATGAATTTCCGGAAATTTACTGTATAATATAAAGTTGATTATAGGTACAATCTAAAAATGAAAAATACATCCCTCCGATTTGGAGGTTAATTAAATACCTATCAAGTTTATAATGTGTGTGTATGTATGTGTGTATGGGTGTGCCAGTGTATATATAGCAGTGGCGGCTCGTCAGCGGTGGCAAGGTACGCAGAATATTAAACAATTTTATATCATAAAGTTAATAGAATTTTGCGTAGAGCATAACCGATTTCCATCGGATGGCCGAATTTCAGTAAAAAATAAAAACCCTAAAGTCGCTAACTTCAACTGTCTCAAATACATCTCGAGATACGTACGAGCACGAGAGCATTATTTTACAGTGGGTAGCATCTACAGTCTGTTGTTTGGATCTTAGCATGTGTACGAAATTAGTTAAGACCGATGTGTATACTACTATCCTGCATAGGCGCATGCATAATCTCAGCAGTTACAGTAGGACGTATGTCTGCCAGGACTAAGACATCCGACGAAAAAGCTACTGACTAGCAAAACAAAGACAGAAATATAGTAACCCAAATACTATAAGGCTATATGGCACCAATAAAATTATCCCATTGTGTAAAAATTAACTTGACTACAATAGAAAATATCTCCTGGTTGTAAACCATCTGGTGGGCCCGTGCCGCTCTACCGTTATTTCTTTGACCAGGGTGGGATTTGAACAAATCTATCGAAACATGAAATGCAGATGGAAGATGGAACAAACGTTTCTATCTAAAAATCTTATTTATTAACCCACCCAGTTTGAAGCCGGACCTGGAATTCACAAGACCCAAATATTCGAAACATGATTTATTACAGGGAATGCGCCTACCTGCAGATGTCCCAAAAGAGATGTTTATTTGTGGTCAGCTGCTTTTATTGGTGCCATATAGCCTTATAGTATTTGGTCTACTATATAACTGTATGGCGTAGTTTATATATACATGTAAAGTTCACAATAATAAACCAAGGAAAAAAGCCGACCGTTGGGCTCTTTGTGTCAATTTAGATAATAACTACCACTTAAAACCTACTTCTGAGATTAAACAACATTCGGAAGAAATTTCAGGTAATTTTTTTACTGCAGGTTTATTTAAAAAATAATAATGATGAGCGCTTCCGTTAACAGACATTTCACAATGAGTAAAGCATTTTGTTATCCAATGCTAGTGGTTGTTTTTAACTATAGAAGGTAGAGGGTATTTAATATTTTTCCCAAAAAACTGAAGTATTTTTCAAACCTTTAAACAATTTATTTTCGATTAACATGGATTGTAAAAGACTGAAGTTACATTTCGAGGGTCGTATAACCCACAGCTGCTTAGATTGAAAAGAATAATGATTGAAAACAAATGAAAAGAAACCTTGCAATCAACCAGAAAATTCAAATTACATCTGAGGAGAAGTGAAATAACGATTAAAAGGGACAAAGAAAACGCAACGCCCGTAATTCAACGAATGAACCAAATCAAGTAACGTAAGTCACGTGGTGTTGTCAAAGATAATGTAATGTAACAAGAAAAACGAGAGACTTTATTGCTACACCATATGACTCACGTAATCATGCAACATCAATTTTAGAGTCGTCACTAAACGTAATAGCGATATAAGAGAAATGTTTTATTTGTTAAAATTTATAGCAAATTACCAACTTTTTCTATTAAAATTGTCATTCGAATTTCCACAAAACTCCAATGATAGTTAATTTACATAGCAAACCCTAATTTGCACCATCTACCCTTAAATACGTGACCATTGTGCGATTACCAACAGTAAATTCTACGACTGTTTCATTTATGAGTCACGTAACAAGTTATTTTCATTTAATTTTCCATCCGGATAGTAGTATTTAATTACATTAGAAAATTTATTATCATAGAAAAGTAGTGATAGTTTGGAGATAAAATTTTGAATAGGACCAATCGATAAATGAAATACTCATTCAACTGTGTGACAATGAATGTGAATGATTCTATTGTTTGTTGGAGCTTCCTTTACGATTGTCTCGAAAGGAAGTAACAATAGAGATTGAATCGATTCAATGAGTAATGGTTTTCAAATTATTGAATTTTACAATTCAGCTAATATTAGTTTTGCGATTATACACAAAATAACAACATAAGAGGAAGTGGATTTGGAATAGTTTTGAACAATATCCATATTTTAACAAAAATTTGACATAAATGGTATTTTCAACTTGACAAATTTCATATCGACTCTTATTCGGATAACTTAGAGCCCCTTTGCAACTTTATATTTCAACAGAGGTACTTTAACGCCTCTTTTGGCGTGTATTGCAACCGTAATTTCAAAAGTTCTTAGAACTGTCGAAACTACCACTCTAATCAAAAAAGTCATTAGACAAAAACAACTTTTCTAAGATAATCCAACTAGGCAGTGTTTCCCAATTTGCAAATACTTTTGTTGAAATAGTTAATATATCCATCAGGAACACTTCGTACATTATAAGTAGACTTTAATCCAGTCTATACTAGTTTATCTATTCGTTTTATTGAAGCTTGACAAAAGCAAAGTAATTTGGTATACGGTAAACAAAAAGTTGGTAATTATACTTTTCACTTGTTCAAGTAGGTTTAATTCAATCCATACTCGTTCTCATTTCGGTGCAAGCTTACCCTTGGCCACTCAAATCCATTCTACATTCTCTCTTTACTCTTCTACTTTCTATTCTTTAGAATTTATTCGAATTTTTTCCTCTCTCCTTCCCAATTCATTCGACTCTTTCTATTTGTGTATACGCCGTCTTACTCTTAAATACTTTCGTTATAAATGGGGTTTCTGGCCTTTGTTGAAAATAATGGTTTTAGCTTTGGAATTGCTAAGATTTATAATTTTTTTCAACATTGATTAATTTTAATAAAATAAAATAAAAAGAATCTCTTTATACTATAGATTTAATATTAAAATCATGTTTATTTTGAGTGTTTTATCTCAAAATTTCCACCATCTGTGTGTATTAGACTTATCGCTTCATTAAATATTTCATGAGATCTCGTGCTGAGTTTTACATTTTACAAACTGTAGCTTCCACATTATGTATCAATACACTGTGATATCTTTAACAGTGTTAGATCAAAAAGATACCACGGAAGTACCTGTTCCAGACGCCGTTTCCAATGAGGCGTTTGAAGAATATTATTCAAAAGAAATCTTTACCATCAATGACACTGATATTCATTTTACAAACAGATTCACGACTGTTTTTTTATAATAATGAACATAACTCTACTTCTCCTCACTTTTATGGTTGTTAAAAATTACCAAAACAAGCAGGAAAACTATTGTGAATACCATCCCGCTGGTATGTATTTCTATGAAACGATTTAGTGGACTGTTGTGTTGTCGTCAAACAATGACCTATAGAGCTTCAATAGAACCTTATTGATGGAAAATAAAATCCATCATCCCAGAGCATCAGTTGAATCTCTGTACCCACCTATAAGGCGCTAGGTGGTAGAGAACCTACTAATTCCCCATTCTGCAACAAAAGCGGCAAATAAACAATCTAGAGAAGTTCATCAGAAAAGAGCAATACCAACGCTCTACAGATTAGTCTGTTCTTTGGAGAAATATTCGACCCTAGAACTTTCAAAGAGATATCATCAGTGATTTTTATTTGGCCCGAACCTAATTCATTATCGGTCCAATTCTGACCGTCAAGATTTATCTAACATTTTTCTCATTCACATTACGTTCCTGTCTGTCTCAACAACTATTCAGTATTTCATAAATGCAAAATAAATAGATTCCACCCCTTGTTAGATGCATATACAAAATTTGAACGAATATTTCCCGTGTGATTTCTCGTCTCAATTCAGTTGTGAATTTTTAAAATACCCTAACCTCAGTGGCAACATCTTTGGTGTTCCGAAAAAAAAAACATGTTTTCTTTGAGCTTGTTTTGTTTTTAGAGAAAGAAGAGAAAAAACAATTTCACGGTGACATAAATAAATATAGGAATTTGATGTAATATTCGTACTGCTGACACAGGACATTACGCAATTCAGCAACAAACCGACAGAGAAAGAAATGGTGCCCAGTGGAAATGATTATCAAATTCCAAACTAGTCTAGACTAATCCGGAAGGAAATACCTGAAATATAGAGAGGGTGGAGACCGGTGCACGGGTTTTAGGTTAAATCTGATCAAGTTCGGTAGGTTATCGGTAGGTCTGTGAGACTATAAAACATACCATTAAGGATTGTATTATCAGATATCTAGGGTGGATATTTATTTAGCTCTATTGTACTACCACCTGCCGTGGGAAATAACACTTTTAGTCTGCTACACAAACAGACGATTAGAGAACAAGAAAATCGACCACAATATCGACCAAACACACAAATAAAATCGGTTTTTCCACACATTACAAAACCTCGAATAAAATTTTATCTCAAAAGGGCAAAAAAAAAACACTAATGATTCTTCTTCTAGATGAAGCATAAACTTAGTGTAAATGTTCAATTTTAAGGTAGTATGTTGTATCAGATTTCGCAATGTTGCGACATAATTGACAACGTTTAGAAGTTTAAGCCGATAAGAGTGGCAGAAATATAGCAAGCTTTTCCTGCTGCACGTCTCAACAAGCTCTTAGTTGAGGAGTTGGTTGTTGAACACAGGTAACAATTCATGCCATTTTCAGGAGGTTGACTTGTGGAAAATACAACAAAAGTATTATAAAAAAATAAACCCGAATGTTGTTTATTTACTAACTTTTCCTAAACAGGCAACTTTTCATTAGCAATTAATATTTCATTCAATTGCTGCCTCTTCAAATTAAACTCCCTATTAAAATTTTACCAATAGTACGTCAGTTTTCGTTGATTTTTCAATTTAAGCTAAATCTGGAACCAATCACTACAGCAAAAATTTAATTACGATTTTTCCTGGAATATCGAAGTTAGTATTCGACCTAACAAATACAAGCATACCGTAAACTTGAAGACAATAATGGTGTATTGTTTCATTAAAAAGTGAAGTGAAAATATCAAAATTTTTGCTTTTCTTGAGCCTCCGCAATGGTTATTAAAGCGTAAACAAGTCGGTTTCGTTTTTTCGACATTTTATTTGCGCTTACATAAGCTTAGAATATAACGAACTGTTTCCGATAGTGATACGTTGCCGGTTTTTTCTCCCTTTTCTCTAAAGGAAAACATTGTTGTTACTGTCAGTGGAAATATATGATCAATAGCGTCTAGAAAAGCGAACAAACAAAAAAAAAATAGCGAAAGTCCACAGAAAACCCATGGACAAATGTATTCAATATAAGAATCGAATATCCAACGATAAAAACTAAAAAGGCATCCTCGTTACTGATAACAGTAGAGCCAAGTCGATATTAAAAATCAATTTATGATCATTTTTTTTTCTCTTAGTTTTGGGAAAACTTTCGTACGATATTGACAACAACCGGGATGATTTGGAAAGTTTACGATAATCATTTGTCATTGACTGTTTCGAAAATTTATCTCAACATATCGAGTTGTTTGGAAATAAGCACCACATATACAATATATAGAGAAGATTTGAGAGATCTGTTTATTGAAGCTTGTCTAAAAACAAACTTTAAGGAGAATGTTTTTCCAAAATTTGAAATATGATTAAAATTTATGTTTGTGATAGTAGCGCGATATTATCAAAATCTGTCTGACACTAAATCCATCTAATTAAGTTAATTGTACATAAATAAATTAAAACATTTGTATAGGCATTAATCCCAAAAGCAACACATGTGCGAGTCCCAAATTAATTTATATTTTGTTGATGGATAGAGTCCGGATTTCCTTCAAATTATTGTCAATTTCATCCAAACCATATTAACTAATTAATTAAAATCGTTTATATAATTAATTGTAATTTTTTTCCAGCAGGTACTCGAGAAGGTAGTAATTCACCAAAATATCCAGTTGTCGTTTTCATCCATGGTGAGAGTTACGAATGGAATTCTGGTAATCCGTATGATGGTAGTGTTCTAGCCAGTTATGGGGGTGTGGTTGTGGTCACTGTAAATTATCGCCTTGGAATTCTAGGTAATTAGGTTCAATACGTTTCTCTGTTGTTTGATCGGAAAGAAAATGGGACAAACTTGCAACGTTTCCCAATCAAATAAAAAAAGCTGTTATTGGATGTGGTCCAGTATTGAATAAACTATAGGTAGTTGACAAATTAATTTAAAAATCGAATAATAATTTATCAGTTTCCACACAATAACAGTTTTCATTTTCCCACATTATTTGTAAATGAAATAATATCCTGCATAAACAAATGGATAGAACTAAAGACACGTTTTCAACTCTATTACGGAATTTAATTTCTTTAGGAACGTTATAGTTGCGACGACACTTGGGAAATAAGTGGCGCATTGCAGCTTTAATATTTCGTTTAATTACGTTTTATACGCCAACAGTGAAATGGTATAAAGTTGTTTCAGAACGATGACAGTTTTCAAAATATACAACAAAACGCTTTACATAACTAGAATAGGATAATTGTATCAAACGATTCATTTAAAGAGGCCAATTATCAATTTGTCAATTCAATCTACAATTATATTTCGCAGAATTCCCTCTTAGGGAATGGTTTCATAACAAACATCTCTCTCTCTCTCTCTCTCGACAATTCTATTTAAATGTAGACATCAAAAATAACCAAATTAATCTAAATGTTTTTTGGGTGGAGACTTTAAACTGTTCGATTTGTCTTAATCTTGAACTAATTAAAATAACAGAATTTTGAGTCGTTGCAGTTTTTAATTAAATATGAAATATGTTCCCCAAAGTTTTACTTTGTTGTAAAAAAAGACGAGTGAAAGCGGAATATTAAGCTTTACATGCACAGTACAATCTCCACTTCCATTTTTTTTCGCGTTTACATTTAAACAACATTGTGGGCTTTTCTTTTTAGTTTAAACATATAGATTTCTCTGGAGATAACCAGCAAATGTGCTAGTAAAGCAACGTATTCTTCCTCTATAATTAATAAACTTTTATATTTCATGCAATCTTTTATCTCTCTCGTTATCATTAAGTTGTTTGCTTGTACGTTCCAATTATACTTTGAGTATACAATAAAGAATTTTTAATTCAACTATAACAGTTTTTCTTGTTTTATTTTTGGCGTCAATCTTGTTTACTTTCATTCGAGATAAAGTTTAATTACTTGTGCAATTTATGTAAAACCAATTTCAAGCCACTTACCGAACAAATCTCAACGACAAAAATGCAAAATACTCTTCTTTTTAAGAAGATTTAGCTTAAATACTGTGAAGGAATTAAAAAGAAGAAAGAAATTAAAAACGGAACAATTGGAATACAATTAAGTCAATTCATTTTACTTTTTTTTTGTTTACTGTTTTTGTTTTGTTGGAAAGGCGAGAATCGTCTAAATAAAGAAAACATGTAGAAGGGAATTAGGGTAAACGTACTCGAGAAATTAAAGCATAATTTCCATACGGATGAATGTGAGAAAAAAAAGACGTGGATTCTCAGACAAATTGAGTTTTATAAATTGTAAAACACTTTTGTGAGACTACTTTTAGTATTTTGTAATTGAAAAAGTTTAAAACCTTTCAAATATCAGCGAAAATTTAATTTTCGTTTGCTATAACGGACGCCTTGATGATTAAAAAAAAAAACGCCCAACAATTATCAGATAATAGAAATTATTTTAACAAAAAGCAAAATCGAAATGACGACGCATGAAATTCATTAATATTCACAAGTTATGAAATATGATGCAAATAAACCAGTAAAATACAAATTAATTCAAGTGTTGTTTATTAAAAAAAAAAAAAGGTTTATCGGAATAATTTCATAGAGTTGTTGAATAATCCAAGAATTTCAACAAAACATCCACCTGGTGTACCGTATTGAATGAAACAGTACACGGGTGCGTATAGAAACACGGTGAAAACGGAAATAACATCATTCATCAGCCTAAATGGTAACGACGTCGTTAAACTAGTCGTTATATACATTGCAACATCTACGAAGGATTTGCAACGAATGGCCCAAGATTAGCTTTACAAGTTTTTATCTCAACTCCGGAAACTGCTTCTAGATGTTGCACAGAGTAACTGAGTGAGTGTATACATTTTAAATTAAATCACTGTCTATGTGTACGCTTGAAACTTAAATTAAATGATGGAAAAAGAAAATACACTGATACTGACAAGAGGAATTCTGGGGGAATTATCATATCACCATTTTAGGTGGTTCGTCGTTGAAGATAATTCAGGGGTTTGACGGTCCAATACCCATCGTGGTGGATTACATTGTGATAAAATGAAGGAGAAACGGAGGGCGAGAGGGGATAGTGTTCCTCGATGAGGACTATTTAAACCTCCCATAGGATTACAACCTAATTAATGCAAATGTATTGAGTACTATTTGTCAACGAGATTCATCTTCAACAAATTTATTCCATAGGTATAGGGTAACCTTACACATTTCTAACTAATTAAATTCCATGTCAACCTATGACAAAAAGCTCCGCGAGAAATATTTCTTTCGTTCACCCGTCGTTCTTTTGATTTACCGGTGGAAGTTGTGATTATTGTCAGGATATTGGTGCAATAAAATTTCTAGAATGCTGCCGTTATTATAAATCGACCTACCTAATCCGTATATTCTATAGTTGGCATGCTGTTATCGACAGAACCATTTGTGGCATCATTATCGCTCCAGTGCTAAAGACGCCATCTAGGCGTCCAACCGATACGTCTTGGAATGAGCTTTCAATTATGTTTTACGGCCATTCCAATGACGCCTTTCCGACGAAAACTTCTACCAAATATTTTAACTATTTACCTTAGAGGTGAAAGGAACAAAAAACAAAATTCAAAAATACTGTATTTCAATACACAATGAAAAAATTGCAAGTATTTTCTATTCGTAGTTGTAGAAAACATATAAAGAAAAGTACTAGGGAACAAACTTTAACATTTGTCTAGCTCGAGGCTTCGGAAGAAAATCCTGTAAATCAGTTTGTGAATAGTTACTCTAGTTCAATTTGGCCTTCTTTCCCCACTCCTTTGACAAAACTTAATTCCGGGACCTAAACTTGAGAAAAACTTTCTAAATTAAATTCCATCCAAGTTTCCTGACCCGTACATGTGTATTTCAACTAGCAGACCTGACAAATCTTGTATCATTTCCAATTAGAAACCTACCGATTATTCTATTGACCCCTTACATACGAAAGTTCCCTCTATAGATTTCTCTATGTATATATGTTCGAATCGTTAACTAAAAACATTATCGATAGCTGGTTACAGTTGAGACGCATTCCTGAAAATTTCACCCAAAATTTATCGACCCTATTTAACGCTATATCTGGAGAGGTAACAGAAGTTGTAATACCAACAGGCGAGTAAACCCTGCTTAATCAAACAATTAAAATGGATTTGTTATGCAAACAAACAAACAAAAAAAAAGAAAATCATTGTTAAAATGTTAAAGTAGATATGAACATTATCCGTACATCTGACTGTATAAAGTGAATTTGCAGCTGAATAAGTGTAACTTTGACCAGTCCAAGGGTATCGTCATGGCTAGATTAAACTGAAACTTGAGCTGGTTTATGAGAAATATTTGATGTTCCGGGATGATGGCTAATTAAACTTTAATACCTAGTGTATAGAAATTATTATTATTATTATTATTATTATTATTATTCTATCAACAATCCAGCTTGGGTCGAATTTCTGTCCATGGTAATTTTACTACAAACGTATCTTTGATATAATTACAAGTTGGATATAACTGTTTCTCATCACGCACACAAAACTTACTCATAATACTAAAACGTTGTTTTTTCCTTTTTGTTTCAATAATTAAAAGTATCAGACACATAAATTTCTTGATTCAAGAAAATTAGCTGATGATAAAATGTGTTAGCAAATCATAAATTAATCATAACAGAAACCAAGCAAGTCAGTGGATTTGATTAGAATTTTCGAAATTCTATAACGAGCATATACTTCTCTACTCTGTTTTGAATTTATCATTTTGTTCCTGTTAATTTGATAATGCCAGAATGATCTAGTTTATAGTTGTGGAAAAGCGATTAATTTTCCGTATGAATAGTGAAAATCTAAAATTATAATGTCGATTTCAACTATTTGGTTCTTCACTCGTTTTTTTCCGCTTGTAACAATTATAAAATTTCAATACTGATTCATTTCCAAATACTCACCCCTATTTTACGTATTACACCTCATATTTAATGGAACTACATGATTTTGAGCCGTTATGAAGAGCTTGGTTTATCCTAGAACGCTTTTGACATATCTCACCACCTACTGCTACCACGAATACTACCGCTGCCTTTACAATTACCATCAGTGGCATTTTAATCATCATCATCATCATCATCATTAGATTGTATAAAGTTGAAAAACTCGTCTAGTCTAGAACGACATCTGGATAATATGTAACGAAATAAAACCATACGCAAATTGGTCGTTATTGTAATTAGCTAAACCTGTGGCCATGTAAATGCTAATCGTAGGCGAATCGTGCAATTAAACAACCTACAACTAACAATCACGCTTTCGTGCCTACACAACAATTGTTCTCTGTAATAATAAGTTATAAAGAAAAACATTAACGTTCTATTGAAACTGAATTGAATGTATTTTTGTATTATACTCGAATTCTTCCAATCGTTCTGGAATGTTCACTTGAAAGATGTAGGTGAAAGACAATTTTAAAAGCATTCCACCACTATTTTGGTTTTGTCTACATACATAAGAATGTGTGTTAGTTATAAACAAGATAGACTTGAGATGGAAATGGTTCAACTTAAAATGACTAAAATGTCTACGACGTGAACTTGGAAATTGCTCAAGTTTCTACCAGCATAGCATACCACAACATTAAAGAGAATATCTACCTTGTATACAACAACAAATAAAAACAAAAGATCTTTTGTTGTTCTATGTGTGGTTAAATTTGAAATTTTGCAACAATAACTAGAACTGTTACAAAATCTACTGTTTACATAACAAACTAATAATTTGTTTTAATTACGAGTAATTCTTTATTGACATAATCGGCGAAATAATCCTAGATAAACTTTCCGGTTACGGTATTAATTCTCCTTATGTTAAATCAACAAACTACACCCTACATATACGTGTTTGTATATTTTAGATATGTCTGTCTAATTAATTGTAAATATGGCATTATTTTGCAATTATCATGTGTAAAAATGGTGGATGCTCCGGGGCAGTTAGCTTATTTATTTCCAACAGTAGTTTCATTACATCTAGATCTTCAGCTCATTATTATTAATATACCAGGAGGAATTTAATAGAATTCTAGCTATTCATTTAATTAAACTTTCAGCCATTCTTATAACAAAGTAGGTCAAAAGATGATCTACACAATAAGAAAGTGCACCATAAGTTTGTCAAGACAAAGTGTTTTCATTCAAAGATAAATAACATTATAAAGCAACAAAATGGTAACAAAACTCAAACAAAAAGATCTATAAGATTAAATAAGTTGGAGAATTTCTATAGATTGATCAATATTATAAATAAGTCTATGAAACTTTATTTCAATTTCTGATATAAATCTTTAAAATGTGAAAGATATTTGAAAAGAAAAAGTAAACAAACCAGCTTTACTGTTTTGTTATTGCAGGAGAGCAGATAACTTTAAGTTTGGCCACAATATGCAAAGTTCAACATAGCGACATGTACAGCTTTTTTTTTTAATCTATCAACAGAAAAGTGAATAACAAAACAACATGAAAAGTTATTCAGATTTAAATCGTCAAATATTAACTGGTTGCCATTTTCTATAAGTTTGGAACTATTGAACCAGACACTAATTAAGTTATTAAAGCTCTTGGGTCTCAAGTTTCCTACCAATGAATGATGAGTTTTCTATTTACACAAAATTTAGTTTCATGCCTTGAGTAGCAAAAAATCTTTGCGAATTCTAGAGACAATTAGCCTTAATTAAACTTACAGAATTCCATCTAGACATCTTTATCATCGTATTTGTTATAACCGTTCCATAGCTACGATCGATTTTTCCTGTTAATGTTCAATAACGTTCAATTTTCTAGATGAATAAAATCATCTACTTAATGTGCGAACGTTGTACGTAATAAATTTGATACGTCGTCAAATATTTCCGTATTCAATTAGCACCTTTTAGTATCATCTATGTATTTCATCGTATTAATAAAGTATGTATTTCCATTAAAATTTACGACAAAATCATTCCAGAATTTAAACTCGTGATAGCGATGATTTCATCATTTATGAAAATATTTTATTTTTAGAAATGTGACAAAAGTGGATTTTAAGTGAAGTGTATCCCAGTTGAATTTACAAAACAAACCATCATCAACAATTCGTTTCAAAGCTGTAGTATACCATATATACACTAGCAGTTACAGCAAGCAGCAACATTTCCATTTCTATCAAAAACGTAGAAAGTTAAGAGCCGAAAAAACAAGACGAAATGGAAAATTTTTTACAGTATTTGCATTTATATGTCTCGTTTCATATTTACTTTTATGATAAGCCCAACGAACTACTTGAAAAACTTTGATATACAAGTTATTTGTTTGTTTTATGACTTTCTGAATGACTTTCTAATTCATTTTTGATTAATTTATCTTTAATAAATCTCTACTTTTACTTTCTCTTAATTATGTGTTAATTATCAAGTTGTGAATCTCTTTGGAAATTTTTATTAAGTCATTTTATTATTACTGATATTGATTAAAAAGCAAATTAGAAAGGACTGTAAGAGACTTTTTAAAATTATCGTTTGCAAATTACATCCGGCCATAGATCAAACTGTTGGAATAATATTAGGAAGTCGACTGTTAAAATTACTTCTCCATCTATATTCTGTTCTCTACTCCGCCCAACAGGCATATAGATCTAAACCCCCTTAAGGACATAGAGATACTGGAATTATCACGTAAAGAGATGGAATGAGGAGACGTTCACTCCTATTGCTGTTGTTTTTATCGTGTTATTGTTGCTTTTAATATTCTCATCGCTGTTGTTGTTGTTGTTGTCGTAATCTTTCTGTTACATTGAAATTTCGTGTTCACACACTATATTGAAAATAAACAAGGGAGGTTGATATGTAGGTGGTTGTTAATCGCAGCTATATTACAAGAATTCTAATAGGGTTTTGGTATTTATAGTTGTACTTTGAACGTGTGCGTGTGTAGCCATCTTAAATTGTAACTGAATGCAAGATCACTTGGGTTAATTACGTAGCAATTAAGCGTGTATAGTCTTGATGAAGCTTCACTTACAGACCTCGTGAGGAATATTGTCGGGCTAATAGAGTTCTAAGTAAACCAACAAAAAATGCTCCAGAACGAAGGAAGTTTCAAAAGAAATCTTCTAATGAGATGTTTTTTTTTTTTAAATAATGGGGCAAATGTCGAATTTGTCCTCTAAAAAGGAAACAAATCTAACATTTGGAGTAATTCATTAAACAAAGAAACTATCAATTTAAAACCAGACTGCATCTCCATCAACTGTCCAAGACTGTTTTAATCTGTCTGTGTGAAATAAATTTCATTCATTTCAATGAAATCTTAAGTAAGTCAATTCCCTTTTGACTAAATTACATAAATTAAGGATTTTGATGTTAAATCACTATACCAAAAGATCTTGTCAATAGAAATCTCTTGTTAAAGTTACCAGTAATTTGCCTTAACTCTATTGGAACTCGGTAAATACTGGTAATCGTCCTAACGGAATAACATGCCTATAGTCCCTTTACTTAACCCTTCACAAATCCAGCAAGTTAAAGGCTAATAATTACAATTAACCTCCCCCATCCCAACTAACTAAAAGCACAATAAAATCTACCCATTTCCCGTTCACCTTATGAATATTTCCAACCCTAGTTATGTTGAAACGCGCATCCGATCTTGGTTGTATTTCTCTGAGAACTAAAACAAACTCTCCATGGTTAGCGTAGAGACGACGAACACCCAAGAATATAACGAGTTGGCCGGAAACAAATTATCCCTGAATCCAATTCCTTGTTCTAAAATCCGGCAATCTTCCTCTTGTCCCTTTCATACCAATTCTATATCATTGTTTCTCTTTCTACACATACATAAACTTTTGATATAAAGATAAAGATGCACTGTCAAAGTCTTATGAGTATCTGTAACGTATTTAATAAGTTGGTCTATTTGTTTACAGGCTTCCTAAATGCAAACACCGACCCGTATTCCAAGTCTCCAGCAAACTACGGCCTTATGGACCAAATAGCTGCCCTACACTTTATACAGGAAAACATAGCTGTTTTTGGCGGAGATCCAACTAATGTTACTGTTGTAGGCCATGGGACTGGGGCCGCTTGCGTCAACTTCCTGTTAACGTCCAGCGCTGTTCCTGAAGGTATGTAAGCGAAATTCCTGCTTTTTACAATCGACAAAAAAACGCCACCCATTTATTATTGTACGATAAACAACTGTAAACAGCAAATGGATTGATTCTCATTGCCAACAACGAAATCTTATAGAATAAAAGCTGAAATTAGTTATTTTGAAATCTAATAAAACCAATTTACAGTTAATAAACCTTTCCATTCGATTATTTTCTTATGAAATTATCAACAATAATTTGTGATTGTGTCAGACATTATTGTGAAAATGAAACATCCCTAATTCTATTTTGAAGGAAAAACTCATTTGAAACATGGAAAACGTAAAGCTTAATTATTAGCAACTTGAAGTTACAAGGTATTGCTGCTCTCCAACTGTTTCTAAGGTAACCGAAAAAAAAAATCATTATTTTATGGAACATTACAAAGCAGCTTTGATTAAATTTACTTCCTGTCATTTGCAATTCGGGCCTAACAGGTAGACTTATTAATTACAAAAACCAAACCTGTACAAAATATATATAAATCATGTGGATCTCGTTTAATACAACAAAAAAAACAAATGTTCAATAAGTAGTAAAAATAGACTGGTTTGATTCAGATTTTTAAGATGTAACAAATCAGTATGCAACATTCTTGGGAATTTACCGGTGACAAAACTTAATTTCCATCTTGTCCCTAATCGTCTTTTTTTTTCCTTAATATTAATCCTACCACTAGATCGAATCTCAATTATTCAGTCTAGGAATCTCTATGGATCTTGATATTCAAGTGACTACATAACATTCCGTCCTCCATAGGGAAATTTAACTCAAAAATTAAGTTTTTAACGAATATCTTACGAATACCTCATCATTTTATAAATTCTACGAAATGAAGTTGTGGCAATGTGTTTCTTCTACATTTTTTTCAATTATTGCATGAAATCTCAAAATTTCCCATCGTCTATTATGAAACATGGAAAGCTAGCAATACTGATCGTATACACACATAAATATCAATTTTCAGGAGCTGATCTTAAGGATTCAGTGGAAAGGTATAAACCTATATCCGTTATATGTGCGTAGATATGTTCGACTGAATATTAACCTAGGGACTTTGATATTATAAATCAACGATAATATTCAGGCTCACATATATAAGTCGATACCTCTAAATACATATCTATATTCAAACTAAATTGCGGCGCACTATCTGCCGCCTATAAATCAAACCATGGGCGTCTTGAAGTTCTGCCAACTGCCATTGTCCGTATCCTACCCTGTAATTGACTTATTGGCCGGAAGTGAACTGACAACGATCGATAAAGAGACACGAGGTAGCTTCTTTGAAATGTCATCTTCAAATAAGAACAAACCAATTTGAAAAGTCTCTCTTTTGATATCCAAATTGATTTTTAATGAACTACCTTAATGGACCTATTAAAGTGATGGAAAGTCTAATGTTATTCTCACACATAAAAATTGAAAAAGAAAATACGGTTGAATTTGTATGAGTGTAGCGGTTTCAATTCTGATTGAAGTCAAGTGAAAAAATTCACACTTTTCATTCCTTCACTACTGACTTCATTCCAATTTTATTTGCACACTTCAGCAAATATGCAAAAGCGAATACGTATTCTACAGGAAAAATCGAACTCTGTCAATGTATACTACCGACAGATTGAGAAATGCTTTAAATATATTTTTTCTGTGGAAAATCGATTGCAACAAAACATTTATAAAAAGAAACGCGACTGGTTAACCCAAATAGAAAAAATTGCTGGAATTTTAAGTTTCCTCTACTTAATTGGTTTTCAAATAATTCACACGTAGCACCCTAAAAAGTCGTGCAAAAAAATAGAAACCCAACCGTAACCTAACTTGATTTCTAAATGTAATCAATTCGAAAATAGATTTCAAACCATCCCCTAGTTACTTTAGAAAATTACCTAATCCATCGAACAAATATATCTCCCTAAATATATATTCACTCAACAATTTGATCAAAGAATCGAATTAATAAATGGATCATTACGGTAAATGGAAATACCAATCTAAAATAGAGTTTAATATGTTCACATTTTGCAGGTGTATTATTCCATCGAGCGATTTTAATGTCGGGTTCAGCATTATCACCATGGGCTTTAATACAGGAACCGTCCCGGTATGCAGCACAAGTTGCCATTCATGCAAATTGTTCACCAGAACTGCCACATCCGCATCTAATGAAGTGCCTTCGCGAAAGACCCCTAGAGACATTAATGTCGACACCGGTTGTCGCACCGGAATTTGCTTTCGCTTTTGGACCAAGCGTCGATGGCGTCGTCATCGACACCGGAGAACCACCAGGTAACACATTCTCAACACTTTTAACGCTCCATTACTTCTCAAATTGAAAGTATAAACTACTCGCCACCAAGAAACATTGAATTCAGAAAAGTTTGAAAATTCATTAATTTGTTTGTCTCTAATTCCAATTAAATTGTATTAAGTATTGAGCAGAAGAATGCTTATAAAGCATTGTTATTCATGCAAAACTATCTAAAGATGAAGTTGCAACTTTTTCTAAACGAGAAAATTCGAAATCGCCTGGAAATGTTTGACAATGATTTATAATCTCATTGTAACAATACAACTACTTTCTTTTGAATTACAGTAATATACTGGACCGATTTGGCTGGATTAAGAGAATTTCCCAGTAGACAGTAAACTTGTCCTAGTTATAACAAGAGAATTACGTAACTTTAGCAAAAACTTCATACAGCTTAAGAGAGCTGCTGGTGCTTTTCGTTCACAAAATCAGATATAGATAAATTCATTAATTTATTAAAGCGTGTCAGAGGTTTCAATTATAGATTATCTGTATTTAAGTTTATATAATTATTATTAATTAAGCCAAAACACAAGATAGTTGAGTTGCTGACTTGTAGACAGACTCGAACTTCTTGTTGTAGTAATTAATTGATATTACAGAAATCGTAAAATCTATATCAACTATCATTCAGGACACTTATCTAGTTGCGCTAATTAATTTAACTAAACAGTAACAAACACTTTAAAACACTAGTCAATTCAATAGTCTACTAACATTTCATCGTTATAGTAACATTCGTAGTTTAATTGAATTACAAACATTCACATTAAATTACAGAAATTAATTTCAAAAATAATTTCAGAAAATTTTCCAGGCGATTCTGCCCCACATTATGGTGACTTTGATTCAAACAAACCAAAGAAAAATGAACCACAGAACACCATCAATATTCTCAACAATGTGTTATTAAGAAAATCAGTTGTATCGAAACTGTCACGTTACGATCTATTATTGGGTGTTGTTAAAGCTGAAGCATATTTTGCATTTAACGGTGAAGATGTACAATATGGTATTGAAGCTGATCGACGTGCAAAAATTCTACGTACATTCGTCCGTAATACATACAGTTATCATTTATCGGAAATTTTAGCAACAATTGTTAATGAATATACGGATTGGGAACGGCCAGTTCAACATCCAATCAACATTCGCGATGAAACATTGGAAGCATTATCGGATGCACAATATGTTGCACCAGTTGTACATACAGCCGATTTACATTCAGCTGAACATAGAAATTCTTATTTATATGTGTTCGATTATCAAACAAAGTTTGGCGACTATCCTCAGGTGAGCGACTATTTTATTTGTCTTTGATATGTCGTTAACTTTTGTTATCTTTGTATAAGAAAGTTAAAACGTATCCGATTATGGAAATTGTTTTAAATTTATATGTTTTTGTTTCGGATGAGTTTTACGAGTTTTGTACGTGAATAAAATTGTATATCTATATGATTAATCACGTGATTAGTGGATTTTATTTTGAAAACTATCTATAATCATCCATCATTTATGAATAAAGGTTGGGAAATTTTCACATTTACAGGTGAATTTTACAAACTCCATTATTAGATTTCCCCACTGACAATGAGTTAAATAGGTTTATTTATTCGTTTTGTTTACTTACAAATTTCAATAGAACTCACAGATGAAGCTATAAAACAATTTAATCTAGATTTCATTTGTATTGTTTTGTTGATGTTTCAAATCGTGTAATAAACGTTGGAAGTTGTAAATTAGTATTTAATCGCCACTATTCTATACCACAATCATTTAAAGGAAGCTTTTGCATTACTAAGAATGATATCAAAAGCTATACAATACTTGATTGAAGTGCATTTTCGAGAAGATCATGAAGTTCAATAAACTATTTTATCCGACAAATGAATCGTCCAAATCACAACAAATCGAATGTGAGAAAAGTTTAAAAAATTACTGTTGACTTCTCCACAATTCCTTCAGACCCGTTCCACGCGTTGCACAACGTTGGATAGTGTTTGTCAAGTTTTATGAAAGCGTCCAAGCTCAGTGCAGGGCAAAGCAAATTTAAACATGCCTTACACAGAAACTGGTGTGCTTGCTGCAAAATAAGCGACCGTCCAATGTGTGACCGGCTACAGAAAGTTGGCACCAGTCACTTCGAAGTTTTGTCAGAAAATCGACGAGCTCCCAGCACTGAAACCAACGCTGGTGCCAACTCTATTCTATAAGTAGATACACACACTGGACGAACACCATTGGTTCCATTTTGTAGGGCTGACCTTTAACCAACGTAGAGTTGATCAAGAAAGTTGTCTCAAATCAACAAACTTTTGAAGATTGCATAAATTCTATAAGCAACATTTTCTAAAAACTCCACACTTATCGAAAAAGTTGAATGTGAGAAATCCAAAAGCAATTTCAAAAGATTTAAACTGATATTCAGATATTGTGTCCGTTTTTTTTTTATCAATGTTGATTCTTATTGATATACAACTGTAACAATTTGAAGTGTCAATAGAACCGTAAAGTTCGAAGACGGTTTCAATATTCAGTTATAAATATTTTAAAAGGATACGACAGAATTTAACGACTATCCCCCCTTCCTAATACTGTAAAACATACATCCACAACTGTCGTGTAAATTCTCAAGTTGATGTATTCAAAATGTCATTACACTCGTGAAATATGATGCTGATATGTAATCTGATACGATGTTGTAAACTGTTCCTGAAAATGTCCCTTTAAACTAGCTTGTCGTTAAAAACGATAAGACTCTGTTGAAATGTAGTTTAGGGAATTTAACGATAACGTTACAATCTCGTCACTCCTGGACTATGTCCTAATCAATCCGGTTGTCGGCCATAGGCTGTAACACTTTCAATCTTTATAATTGCCTGGATTCATCAGTTGCACAATTTTTTTTTTGTTTGAAAATAGGTGGGAACTTCATTTATTTACCAACCCGGAAATAATTTCTTTAGGGAATAACGGGAAGATGTGTCGTTATCAGGCATCTTTAGAAAATAATGTAAAAAAAAACAGTGTAACAAGGCGATTTTCACCGAGACCTGTTTTTGCACTTAATGAATTGTCAATTACAGCACCAAGAGCTTTAAGTGGAAATTGATTGTCGACGGTTTGGTCTTGATGTTTGTAGTGCTAATGACGATTTTTAACGACTTTTTATTACCTTGAACGGCCGACAAGTTTTTTGCATAAAGACCAAATAAGAATGATAAATGAAGGGGTGAGTGTGGAAACAACGCAAAAAGAGTATACAATTTAACGACGCCTATACCTATAGACTAAAGAAACAAAGAATAGATCCACGAAGACGACAACCACATTATTCTTTAATTTAAAAAAGGGGTTCCTTTTATAAAGAGGAAAAAAAAATCACTACATACTTCTCCATTATCGTTAATCATTCTGAATAATTACAGTAAATAGCAGTTAATCTTGTTATCACTCTTTTTATTTAATAATAAATCCTTCATAATCAATATTCGTTACAGAAAACTTTTCTTTGATGGTTTTTTAAACCAACAGAAAAACACAAGTTATTTATTCTACGCTCAAAAGCATTATTATTAAGTGAAACCTTTTAAAAGAAAAATGAATGGTCTTTTTTCGGGATCCGCCTTAATATTAGCATTCAGTCAAGTTTATTTTGGTTTTACATTCGAGATAATTCAGTTTCACGGATGAAGTAGAGTCAATTAGAGACAGGTGAATTAAGCTAAGACTCTTCGGAGCGAAACAAATTAACGCTTGAAATGGTCGTTTTTATCAAAAGCAACTATAACATCATATTGTCCATAAAGAAAAGTCACGTTGTAATTAAAACATTTCGTTGTATTCTCAACAAATGGTGATCTTCACATCAATTTGCCAGAAGAATTATTTTTATAATGGTCATTTTTGGATTTCCAGTTGCATATGTATGAATCAGTTTTCATTGAGATAACAACTAGTGGATGAATATTGTTTCTTTTGGGCACTGATTGTGTTTATCACACATCTAAGTTTCAGACAAATATAACGTCAGCATGTTAAATAGTAGATTAATGCACAAGAAAAAACTGCTTTCTAATTCAGATTTGGTGGAAAGCGCGAAAAAGGAAAAGAGAGGGAGAGAGAGAGTGAAAAACAAAAGGGTGGATCGGGGATCTATTTAAACAGTCGTATCCACTTGGTCGCGTGTCTTATCGATTGGGCCTTTTTTCTTCTTGGATCCACTCCAAGTCACTTTATTTGGTGTGAAGTAGCCCTTTCAGACGGTTCAACGATTCAGTTCCAAATTATTGTTTTATTTGCCATCCTGATAAAAGTCATATTTAGAACATAAATCTATTCAGTCTTTCTCTTTATACGATTCCAATCAAAATTCATCGATTTTTTTTATGGAAAAGAGCCGTCACAAATAATAGCGGAAAAAAAAACAATCCGGAGTTAATCATTCTACCATTGAATAGAATTAGCGATCCAGTACTGTTTGTTCAGGAATAGAAAAAAAAAAAAACTAACAGACATTGAATGCAAATACAACTGAAAATTACAAATATTACCTGCATGTTTCCATAAATAGATTTGCAATGCAATTTGGCAGTTTTCTAGGTTTACTGCTACATTATCAGATTCAGTTTCCGATTGAATTGTTGCATTTAAAAATACAGTTTCCATAAATAGCCTGCGAACAAAAATGAACTGAATCCCTCATAATTATTGATTTTTCCAACCAAATGACTATTGTCTTATCTAAAGAGTCATAGTTGTAACAAACTACTTACTTAATTACGTATAAATTCCCATAATTATATGAAATATTGTCCGACAATGCAGATAGCCTTAATTCCACTTTAATTGCATATTTAGTTGAAAACTTTAGTTGAACGTACCATCTTTTGGTCTTATTCCACACGTAATTCAAACAAGAACGAACAATTCATGGTGCAGTTTATTACATTTTTATGACTTGACTACAATGTTTTAACTTTATTAATGGTTGACAATTTTTATGAATAACTAAATACACTGTGACGTGTTGAATATTGTTTAAAATATGTGTTTTAATATCAAAAATAATATTATAAGCATTGTACTGAGAATAGAACATAATCTTTACTTAGCTTTCAACGCGCGAATTTTACTATCCTATAAAATGTATATTCAAATTTTATCTGAACCCATTCCCGAACCATCCACCCTCGTTTCCGTTATTCACTGTCCCCAATAGGGATGTTATAAAATGCGACCAGCGTATCTTTTATTATTGATTTCCAGTCGTACAACTGATGTGTTCGTTCTATAATTTTCTGATTGATTTTACTATCCCCCTTACCGATTGGGATAATTGTCAAATATAAAACAAGACTTGAATGGTATTGTTTCAAATTTTCACTCATCTAAAATTTATTTTTTAATTACTGTGGAACTATTTAATGAACGAATTGAATTAAATAATAGACTTTTGTAAATAAAATGGGGAATTCTGACCAATGATAAAACTGTGCTCGGAATCTCTAATGAAGACGGAATTTCTTTTAATCAGACTTCTTTTAATAAAACGAAATAAAACCAATGAAGTGGTCTTTAGTAATTTACAGACTGTAATATAAAATATTCTTACCAAATGGTTTAATTATTTAAAGATTGCACCATAAGGTTTCAGATTTAGTTTAACATTTACTCAATTGTAAAGTTTCGACGTACTCCATTTAACTCGACAATTCAGTATATAAACCACGATTGTGATAAATATTTCAGTACAAAACTCGTCTTACTTTTCCAGGCTTAAACTACAATAAAAAAAATATATATAACTAAACTAAACTTGAAGTACACCTTTCAATACTTCTATTCGTTTTATATTGATTTCGATTATTCTTGAACGGAACTTTTTGAATTCGACAAGTTTAACGATTTCGTATTAGTCGATGAAAGAGCCTCACACACATCTTAAACGGTAAAAACCCATTTATCAAGCAGCTTCGGTAAACTCTTGCAGGAAACTAGTCAGAAACAGGAACAGCAGTAATGTTCACGTGAGCGCGAATGAAATATACCATATGAATAATTTAAACGCTATTTGGAGATATAAGCTTTTACACAGCAAAAAGATGTGTAAGGTATATAGCTAGCACAAGAATTATCCAGTTTTATACTAAACGGATGCTTCTCCGAAATTTGACTTGTATCCGGAGTTAAAACGAAAGAAGAAACGAGATAGGCGTTGACTAAACCAATCTGCAATGATCATGTTGATAATAAAAAATAAGCCCCAAAAACTGGATTTGTAATTTTTTTTTTTTTAAATTCTGAAGATAATCGATAGGTTCAAATCGGAATTAATTTTCGTCTGATACGATAGATGAATGTGGAATGTTGGCTATTACTGTAACGTTCAAGGAATGGCCGCACACCACATCGATTATCGCCAAAGTTGTGGTCGAGACACTTACTGTTGCCATTAATTTTCAGCGACAGGGATGCATCCATGGCGAAGAGTTACCCTATTTGTTCGGCGCTCCCCTAGTGGGTGGTTTCATGCACTTTGGAAGAAATTATACAAAATCCGAAGTACTGTTAGCGGAAACTATGATGATCTATTGGAGTAATTTTGCTAGAACTGGGTAAGATTCAATTTTAATTTATTATAAAGTTGTAAGATTTTAGTAACATTGTTGAATGTATGCCCCAATAGTTTACTAAAAGTACTAAGTTGCGTTTAATAGATCGTAGAATAAGATGGGTATATGGAGGGTAAAAACCACTAAGCGTCACGACTGGACTGATTTAGAGTAGTTGGGTACAGCCAACAAGAAACTACCCATTCAAGGCTTGCCAGACTATTTTTTATGGGGCCCCTTTATTGTAGTCTTTTTATTATCTACTTTTACTTGAATAGAGTTCATCCACTCAAGAAATAATTTTATATTTTAGAAATCCTAACGAGCTACCGGAAGGTGCCCGCCAAGAACGGAATCGTTTCAAGAATGTAGAATGGACGGCATACGAAGCTGTACATAAAAAATATTTAAATTTAGGTGAGTATACATTAAGACAGTTTTACACAAATAAATGTTGATGTACCTAAATATTCAATGTGCATAAAAATGGGTTTCTTTCCGTATTTGAAAAGTTTATGTATAAACATCAAGTCCCCTCTAAAATAACTTTGTATCGATAGTCATAACGCTATAGCTTGATCGTCTAGTGAGAATCTAGCGTTACAGTTGTGTTCCGATATAAAACTGAATGGTAAGATAGACCTGCCTTATTTGAAATTCCAGCCGATCATCGTGAACGTGCATTGATACATTTAATCCAACTTCCTTCAAAACTCTCCTCATACTTCTAAGTGCTGCTGTTAAAGTTTCAATAAAAAGAATGCAGAGAACGAGAACTGTTTATCGCTTTACCGTCCATATACATATTTTAAACATCGAGTTCCAAAAAGAATCCCACAAAAGAATCAAACATCTATTATCTTTGATAATCAAATGTGTGTAGGTACATACATCGTAAACACCCTTGTATTGATTCAAATTAAATTAGTGAGTTAATTTGTGGCTCCTTAGACCAACAAGATCGCATGTTCTCCTCATCAACACCAAACCATTCAAACTGCTAATTTTCAATTTCCTACGGAACCACTAGAGAGCAACGTCGACTGTCTTCCTCTTGCATATAAATCAAACACGGTCTATTTTATTTCATGCTAAACTCTACTTAACTAAACGAATAGACTATGTAGAGTTTGGATTTCAACACGAAACAATACGACTTAATGAATCAAAGACAAATGATGATTTTCAAATTTGCACTAGCTACACCATCAGCGGCTTGTTTATACTTGACCTACTTATTTCAATTTAAACTCGGAAAAATGGAGTTACTTCAGTGTCAACGTTCTTTTATTTTGCCTCCACATTCTTGCTGCATTATCCTGATTGTGTAACACAAAAGATTTAATCATGTAATAAGCTCAGCCATAGATGAATACCATTTTTATTTGAGTACTACTTACACTTATTCGAAATATTAAAAAAGTTTATGAGTGGAATTTAAAGTGCTTTTTAAATATTTAGAGAGACATGAATAAGTTTGAAGGCTTACATTTGATAGTAGCCATGAAATAGGTATTTTAAGGAAACGATTTCCCATAATGCAAAAGTTTACAGGCTCTAGTTGTGTATTTCTTGATGTCGAATACATGAGCAACGATATGTTTTTTTTTCTAATGACACGGAACAAAATTGCCATATATACGGCATGAAATACTGTTTCTATTGATTCCTCGATGTATTCTAAGAAATAAAATGTTAATTTTAAAAGAGTGCACTCTCTAGAGGAAAAGTACTTTGTTATCCAACATCGACATGTTATCAATCTTAGTTCTGGAGCGGAACTGTAAACTAAAAGTATCATTTAAATAGATTGCATGAAAATATAAATTAAAGTTGAAATTTATCAACATTTGATTATTATCAAAACTTTATGCCAACTACATTTTCCAGTTGGATCTAACTATTAGACGGGTGTTGGAAAATGGTATGACAATTTGAAATCAATTGTAAACACAAAATAATTTCACATCATAAAATATGAAATATAGATTTAAATTTACCAAACTATTTCTGCTATCTGTATAATATGTATAGAGAATTTGAATGTTTTATTAATAAATTTTCGGTAAAATAGCTTCGATTCTAATGAAGTTTTAGCTCTCATTAATATGGCAGCCAAAACTGTTTGTTGTTAGTTTGATTAACGTTAAACAGTTCTATAATTAAACAAACTGCATAGGTACAGATCTGTTTGTAACATTAATTATAATTATACGTATTTGCCATAAAATTATTATTTCTAATTGCCTTTAATTTATAAATTTACAGATACAAAACCGAAATTAAAGAACCACTATCGTGCTCATCGATTATCATTCTGGTTGAATTTAGTACCGGATTTACATAAACCAGGCGGTGATGATGTACCAATGTCCCATCATCAGTTACCTGATGATGATCCACCACCACCACGACTGCCATCATTGAATCCACGGAAATTGCCAACAACTGAAAATCCAAATGATCATCTAACACTACCATCAACAAATAATGCAACATTTCCAGCAACATTAGCAGGACCACCAGATTCAACTGAACGTGTTGAAGAATTAGGTGGTATGAGTACAACACCACATACAGTTGAAGATGGTTTTGCCGCTTACAGTACAGCTTTAAGTGTTACAATAGCTATCGGTTGTTCATTGTTAATATTAAACGTACTAATATTTGCCGGTGTTTATTATCAACGTGATAAAACACGAATGAATGAGAATAGTGGTGGACAGCCGAAGAAACGTAACGAAAATGGACAAATGCCGAATAATATTTGTGGTGATTTAGAATCGAGTATTATTGGTGTTAAAAGTGATCCAGCTACAATATTAGGACATCATCATTCACATCATCAACTACCACCACCGGAATTTGCTGATTTACCACAGAATAATACGACAACGCTTCCTAGGCCGCCACCGCCTCCAAAAATCTGTAAAGCTAATGTTAACACATTATCGTCCAATCAAGTGCCAGAAAATCAACCATTACTATCAACACATAGTATACAATTGATCAATACTGGTACATTAACTAAGAAAAATACACATATGAACTCTAAACAAAATACTATGGAGGAATTGAGAGTGTGACGAATTAATTGTGTTCGATATTTGCAATAAATTTGCTCAAACTTTTTTCTATTCAAAAAATAAAATAATTAAAATCGTAATTAACCAATGACTATCGCCATCATTAAATGGGCGATTTTAGTGAATTTTATATGGGAAAAACAACATGATTCTCCATAGACATTAAGTGTAATCTGTGAATAATAGTTTTGTAATATTACAACCACCATAATCTTTAAGAATCTGGAAAATGATCATTTATTTTCAATATAAACACTTAAAATTGTCTCTAACAAGAAGTGTAAGGAGACGATTTTTTTTTTTATTTTGTTCCAATTATTATCGTAAAAGAAATTGTACAAAATTCAAATATTAATTCGTAATACTTTTTTAATGATTCCTCTTTAAATTCTTTCCACATTTTCCAGAATTGTGAAAAGAAAATCATAATTTGAACGCTGCAACAACAGCACACAACTCTGTCTCTCTCTCTCCTGAATCGCGTCGTTCCAGATCATATTGTAACCAGCAAATTATAATCCAGGGTCTGTCATTCCAGCAATTCTCATGTAAATCCCGTTGAAAATTCCTTTACATTTATATATAAAATTAATAAATCACCCAGTTTAAACTGTGTGGATATGTGCGTATGTGTGTGTGTTGCCTTTATTAGTATTCCGGCAATTTTATTAAAATATCAAGAAATATCAAGGAATTTTCAAGTCTCTGTTATTATAATTGCTGGTATAAGATTTTTGATCGAAAATCTTGTACAAAAGACGTACACGTATATATTACCAAAATTTGTATGGCGTCAATCATACAGTGATTTGAAAATTAAAGAGAGACGTAACTGTTCGCCAACAATACCGTTGGGTTGAACGTTTAGTCATTGCCATTAAATCGTCGCACCCTTAATCCGATTAGAAAACGACCGTTAGTCTTTGCCTTTACAGTGCTTAATTTTCGTCAGTTGAGAATAGAGGAGAAAGTCCGGGACTATATGCCGGCTAAAGTGCTTAATTAAAGGTGGTGTTCAATAAATCGTAATAGCGCGTAACTGTAGTGTACCCTACAGTCCTATTACATTCCAATCAAATTATAGACGATGTGACATTAAATTGTCTAAAATCGATACACACAACCCACCACCACCACCACTAATACTATCAACATTTGTTAAAATCAAATTTAAATCAGATTAAAATGGATGTTGTAACACGAAAATTATTAAGTTGTATATTATTCAAATTTCGGTCGTTTTCTAACAGTTGCCCCCCAGGTGCTTACCGAGAATGTAATAGAAGGTTGCTACCAGCCTTAAGCTACCTTTGGGACGGTTTTTCCGTCTCCTTAGGGTGTAACATCGTAATTTACAAAGTCGGTATAGAAGCAGCAGCGGCGGCGGCGGTGATCATAATGATGGCAACTAAACTGAATCTCGTCTCTGTTTCAGTTGTTAACCACACTTAAACTTGAATGAATGTTGTGTAAATAAACCTTAGAATAATATAAAATGTTAAAATAAAGAATTTCAAGAAAAATAAACAATGTGGTTTTTTATTAACCAATTTCTATGAGAATTTCAAACCTTAACTAAACATTTATTTGGAATAATTTTCAACATACCAACCACAACAAAATTTTAAAATATTCATTTTGTCCTAAATAAACGGAAATTGTTTGAATTGAAAAGTTGGACGTTGTTTTTGTTCTTTTTTTATTTATGATTTTTGACGAGTTTGCACAAAAATTTCAACAAATTCATTGTAATAAAGGATATGTTCGGGATTACAGGTTGATTAAACAAACTACATAAACTAGAATTATTTTTTTTTATTTTATTTTGATCAAAATCGAATAAAACACATAAATCTTTCCTTACATACACTATGGTACATAATTAAAAGTAGTCACAAGTAAATGAGTAAACGATTGTATCCACCAAGAAAAATATTCATTTTTAAGGAGAATGAAAGAAAAACTTGTATATTTAACAATATTCTACAAGGCTATTTGATTAAAATTATATTCAATCACTTGAATCAGACTTTAAAAGACGAGAACTTTTTACATGAGAGGAAGAATCCTTTTGGCACTCTATACAACTACATGATATTAAAAATATTATTCTTTACATTATCCTCTTTTATAATTATTGTAATTACTCTTATTATTGTTGTTGTTATTATTATTATTATTATTATTACGAATAAAAGAAAAGATAATAAATATATATATGTATATATATAATATAATAGATATAATTGTATAATACTTGAAAAAGGTACATTATGTTTGGCACGAAACAATCCAAAATTTAACGACTTTGGCACACGAAATGTAGAAATTGAGCAATCAAAAAATAAAATGAACTTATTTGAAAATATTTGGAAGAAAATCATCCAGTACAACACTATATAGCCGTCGTAATATCGATGGTACTGTCTTGATGGCGCCACTAGTACTATAATGACTTTCCCTTTGATATTTTCCAAAAAAGAATCACATTCAATATTGAGCTACCTCTTTCTTTCGTAAACGACAGAATTATTATTATTATTATTACTATTATTGCGAAATGCTCCCGATGAATTCATCAAAACAATAGGAACCTATATTTGGCAAATTAAAATCAAATTCAAATTTGTACCAGAATTGTATTAAAATATGGAGAAGAGAAATTTTGTTTTGTTTTCTTTTATATATCAAAAATTTGGTGTTGATGACTCCTGGCACTCTAATAATAATATCGAACATTTTAATTACACGTATTACACGAATTCATAACAGTAGATCGTCGACTATAACCACGTCGACTAACAGCCGCCCCTTGAGCCTCGCATTCTTTACGTACACGATCAATAATATCAGCAACTAATTTCTCTTCTTTAACACGTTGTTCCTCCCAATCAGCAGTTTTGTTGTTGCACTCCTTCTTCTTATTGTTATTGTTATTATTGTTTGTTAGTTTATTGTTATCATTTGTTGTTTCGATGATCTCTTCTTTAATATTGTTGACATTCAAATCATCATTTTGTTCATCTGTTGTTGTTGTTGTTGTTGTTGTAGTTGATGGTGATGTAGTATTGTCGGAATGTCGCGCCGATATATGACCCATATACCCTTTACGACTTTTGAAAAATACATTACAATGTATACATTTAAATAATGGTGCTGGATTCACTAAATTGTTCACATGTAATTTATATTTATGTCGATACCAGTGTGTTCGTGATGCCAATACTTCACCACATAATTTACAAACAACACTACCATCATGTCTTGTTAAATATTCCAATAATTCATTTTTCTTTCGTTCATAATGTTCATTTGTTTCTAATTTTGTTGTTGTTGTTATTATTGTTGTTGTTCTACCAATATTACTACATTCATCATCATCTGTTAAAAAATGTACACCAGTATTTGATTCCATTGCATCATCATCATCATTATTATTATTATTCTCGATTGTTTCTTCATTTAACATATTTCTTGCTAATTCCGTTGATATAATTACAGTTTCTTGTTTAACAGGTGGTAATAATTCTATTGTAACTGATGATGGTAGATTCGTATGATTCTGATTGTTCTCTTGGTAATCGTAATATTCTTCTGGAATTAGAAAAATTATATCATGTTAGTAGTGTTAGTAGAGGAATTGAATTAAAATTACTAGGAATATTGATGGATTTATAAATTAATGGACTAGTTCGTAAAGAACTCGCATTATTAGAGGTAGATTTATTAATAATGAAAGTACAATAAACAAACAATTAAATTCTTACCATATTTTTTTTTTGTGAAACAAAATTAGATAAATATAATACATATTTTGCACCAAGTGTCACTTTTAGTGTGTAAATTTTTTTTGTTTTTTTTTTTGTAAAATAATCTATAACGAAAATAACACATAAAGGTAAAAATAAAAATAAAAATAAAAAAAATCAATATACAATAAGCTAAAAAGCATTTTTAATACAAAAATCAAATAGAAACAAGAAAATAAAGTCGACACGATTTTCAATTAATAACAATAAGAAATAAAGAATCACTGAAAACACGATGAATTTTTTTTTGTTTTTGAAAAAAAAACGGAACATTCTACATAATTATAAAACTTTATAACAAATTGCCATTATTATTATATTTTTTTTTGTTAAAATATACATATATATATCGGTATATATAAATTGAATAATTTTGATCTTAATCTATCAACGTATTAGTATATATTTATATTATAGATTTCTATATTAATTGCACTTAGTATTTATTTCTTCTTAATAATAAAGACTGTGACTGTATTTTTAATATTTCACAATTTTTATTTTTACAACAGACAACAATCTTATATGGAAGAACAGTGACAAAACTGGCCTCAGCCTAACAAAACGTTAAACAAATAATAATAATAATAAAATTAAACAAAAAAAAAACTATCACATGGTGATTATTATAATAAAACTATTGCATTTTATAAATATATTTTCTTTGTTTATATATATATAAATAATAATAATATTTGATTTATCGCCAATTTTTCTTTATATAGAAATTAGAGGAAATTACAGATTTTCGAAATGTAAGTGTAACAAGAGGAAAAAATTATTGTCAACTTTGTCCCGACACCTATCCAATAAATTTTCATCTTTTCTTTAGATTAATAAAAATTATTGTGCAACGATTTATATTTTTTTTAAAAAAAAAGTTAATATTTATAAAATCTATGTATAATTATTGTCTACTTTGTGCAGTCAATATTCCGGTTTTGTTTGAACAAATAACATTAGTCTATACATAAGAATTCATTATTACCAGGGAAAATGGAGCAATTATTGAATTTGATTCAATTTTTGTGCAATTTACTCCACTTTATGGCGATTATTTTTCATTATTATAATATTACGAAGCTATATTCTAAGAATATTTGCAAAGACCCCTATATACTATCCAAACCAAAATAATATTAATAATAATAAAAACTATATAATAAACTTTAGAAACAAACAAAAAAAAGAAAAACTAGTACGATGTTATTTGATTTTGGATTAACTCACTGCTTAGCAGTATTGGTAAATTATTCTCTAATTACAAAGACCTTTAGAAGGTTTATTATATTCCATTACTAGGTTAATCACATGAAAAATCTAACTATAATTAAATCTTGTACTTTTGTTTACCTAAATCAATAATAATAATTTTGAAATTTTTAACCAACTAGAGCACCAAGTACGAAATCAATTCTTTTTATATAATAACATAAAAAAAAATAATTTTAAACAAGAAAAATTACGTTCCAGCGCAATTTCTTCTTTAGAAAAAAAATAATTACAAATTATCTCCCAAATTAATAAAAACAAAAGAAACATTTTCAATTATATTAATTTACAAAATTGTGTTGCCTTTTTTTTACGGTATTGGAAAAAATCCCATAGGTGGAAAAACAACATCTTTCGGCATAAAACAATCATGTACAGTTTTCATATGATTTTTCATTTTATCAGGACGTGAGAATTCCTTTTGACATACAGGACATGGAAATACTTTCCTTTGATGTCCTTCATGATATAAAAATGCATGCCGTTGAAAACTATATTTGTTTTTAAATGTTTTTTGTACATCAACTTTTGCACATTCAGTACACTGATAAACGCCCTCATTTATTGATGCATATCTAAATAAATTTAAACCACGTACAGACATTTCGGTTAATTGTTCAGCTGGATCTTGACTTTGTGATGTGGCACGACGACGGGCACGTCTTTTAACTGGTTGTCGGCCACTAGTTGTTGATGGTGTTGTTGTTGTTGATGGTGGATTCATTGGATTTGTTTGATTGCTTGTTGATGATGATTGTTGTGTTGTTGAATTACCTGTTGTTGATATACTTGTTGAAGTTGTATTATTATTATTATTATTATTACTACTATTATT